>QRDG01002407.1:0-182363 GCA_012064385.1 Puccinellia tenuiflora | reverse complement strand
TATTTCATCATACAATTAACCGCTTTGTTTTCTGCGAGACCGGAAAGATTGACAACCTTTCCGTCGTTGGGGGCAAAATATTTTGGTTGAGTGTGTGCAGGTCCACGTCTGTTGAAGGTCAAGCACCAGAGATCTTCAACATTCACCTCGTTGTTGATTTCAAAGTCCTACTGGTTCGATAAACCTCGGTTCATTAAACGAGGGAAAACTGCAGTAGCTGCAATTCCGCCTTCGCTTGGGGCACCACCCAACTTATTTTAATACAGCAGCAATTTGCATTGCACTTTTTGTATTCGTGTTATTTATTTGTTCTCCTGTTATTATTTGTGCATCGGTAGATTCAGGAGTCGAGCTTCCACCACCTTACCTTGACGATCCGTGCTATCAGCCCCATCAGCAAGGCAAGAGATAACCTAACCTTTTGTGCATATCTCATCCTATTGTTTTACACAAGTATTTTCTCCACCATAATATTGCATTCGATTCCAATGTCAATTTTGGTCGATGGTTAGAATATCCTATTAATTGCATTAGTTCCCTAAACCACTCTCTGTTTCCTTCCTATGATGCATAGGTTTGAGGTGTTGGCCTGAGTTAAAGTTATACCTGTTGTATTTATGCTTAGCCATGCTTAGTCGAATGCTTACTCATCCGGTGATTATTTCCATGATTGTGAAGTTGATGGAATGTTCGGACGAGGTGGAAACTTGTGGTACTTAATTAAAATGCTTAAAGGCTTGGATGAGTTGCCATCGGGGTTGGTGGTGTTTTGCCTCATTCTTGCCGCCTAGGTGCGAGTTCTTTACCTCTTGAACCAAGACGAGCATGCTTCCATCGGTGGGGGTATGGGCCCCTTACTAACCGAATAAATTGTGCGGGCGTATCCAAGGGTCCTCTAGTTTGCGCTTTCCATTTGCGTGTGAGTTGTAGGTGGATGACGACGCGATGAGGACAGTGGTGTTTAGGATGTGGCGATGGGGCGGGGTGTTGAAGTAGGCACTGAACTTGTCCTGTCGTCACGATGATCCTTGGATAGTCTCATGCAAGGTAAAGGTTTAACCATGCCCACTCTGCCGGCTTTCCCCGGAAGAGAGCTAAATAGGCGAGCCGGACGGTGCCAATGGCTAAAAACAGTACACCCCAGCAGGGTTTAATCTTTTCGAAAAGCCGTGTCCACGGTTATGGACGACTTGGGAATGGACGATAAGATCATAGAAAACCTGAACTTAATTAAAATTTGGCAACATGTGTTAAAAGGTTCATTTCCTCGAGGGTGATTCGAGGGAGTGACTTGGTGGAGATGAGTGGTGGAAGAATGGATACTGTCGGTTCAAGGTGAACTGAAGATTGAAAGTTTTACTATCTTATCCCCTTTCAAAAAAACTTTCCGAGTAGTCGATGCCATGAGTCCTGTCATTAAAAAAGGAAAACTAGCTTTACGCAAAACAACTACTATACAGCTTTGAAGCCAATCATCTGAGCGTATATAGCTCTAGTAACCTTGCGAGTACGTCGTACTCAACCTTGCTTTGTTGATTATTATTGTTTCAGAGGAGGACATCACCAACCAGGAAGGTGGGTTCTTTGTTGACATCGACGAGTAGTCTGGGGTTCCAAGGTGGCAGCTTGGGACGTCACGGAACAGGCTGGCTGGGATATGTTATTGTAGGCCTCTTAGGCCATAATTTGGATCTTGTTGTTTAGACAACTAAATTTTCTTCCGCATGATGTAATGTTGGGTCTGTGACCTCTGATGTGTATTTTGCTATCTTTCTCATTATATGAGTTGAACTATGATCTCTTTGTGTCGTAGAGTCTGTTATGTGCCAGATGTTCCGCAGTCTTGATCTCTCTATTATGCATTTATAGCTATGCTAGTGATTATGGCATGATCGAGGTGTTGCGTTGCCGATGATCCATTCCGTGCACGCCTGCCAAAGGTTTTGGCCTAGGAGTGGTAACCCAGTAACCTTCGATTGTGTAGCATGACCTGTGGGTTACATAGCATCTCTGTATAATTCCGGGGTCGGGTGCTACACTTACCCGAAGTTGTAAGGAAACATTATCTTCTTTTTGTAATGTTGCCTTTGTATGAACCTTAGCAAGTTGCTCTCCGTTTCCTGGGGGAACTCTAGTAGCAATTTTTCCTTAATTCGTACGAGTTAACGAACTCAATGTGAAATATTCCTTTTTCGTCACATTCATGACTCTTCATTCTGCATAATAGCGTAGTGAGCATACTTATAGGCAATGAACGAGCTACGCTATAGACTTTATTATGGAAACAAATGAATTGAATCACTTACAGACAATAGGTACCGACGATACTCAAGTCGAGGGCGTCAAGCTTGTATAACTGATAGAGTTTTTGAAGATAAATCGCCATCTCGTCTTTACCAATGTAATGCTCTTCTGTAACTTTCACAAGGATCATTAATCGCTCTTCCTTTGTGACTTCTAAGTACCAGTCATGTAGTATTCGCATTTGTGTTGGTAGAAGATTGATCTGATCAGGTGGCACCAGAGACTTCCCGTATTCCCATTGCCATACTACTTGCAACATATGCCCCATATCTCCGCCGAGTATTCCTGTTTCTAGTTGAGAAAGAGAAATACCAGCTTCTGCAGCAAATTTTGCCCTCATATTGGGTGGTACAGCTGCAATGTCTGCCGCCAAGCCCTGATTAGTGGGTAACACCTTGAGCGGGGAGATCGACTCTTTTCCCGCTGGCACTACTACTTTTCTTCTGGCGGGAGCTAACTTTCCTCATACATCGCAAATAGTCATCAGCCTTATTTATCTCAAATTGCGATGGCTGCTGAAGAAAGACCTTAGCCCACTTTACGGCTTCTGGCTTAAATGATTGCTTTGCCTCGGGCTTTTTCGGTGCAAACTGTCTTTTCAGCTCGGCATCCATGATCACGGCGTTTTCCTCAACAGTCCGGTCGTAAGCTCGGACGGGAGGAGCCGGCGGTACTTTTGGGAGGGGCTCCTGTCAGGGTCCGTGTCGGTTGCCCATCGAAAACGAAGGAGTGCGCTTACTCTTTTGGCTCTGAGCCTTAGTGAGCTGAGGTGGCGAAGGCGGCGGAGTCGGCTGAGGAGTCGGGTGATGCGGCGGTGGAGATCAAGATGGACTCGTGCTGTGGTGGTCGTCCCTCTCGTCATCATGTGGACTTGGAGGTGGTGAATGGCGACTCAGAGGAGATGGCGGTGGCCTTAGCGCCGAGCCTAGAAGCACGATGTATTTCTTGTGCCATAGAATGATACCACCCCCGACGTCTACCAGTGTCCTCTCATCATCGGCTCCAGGGATGTCAAGCTCCAGTGATTCATATCCGGGTAGAACTTGATCCACGCCTACACGACCATAGCCATCTGGAATCGCATTACAATGCCACCGTGCTGTAGATTCACAAGTTAAAGCATAGCCATCCGCCACCTTGAAGGATAAGTTCCTCACTCCCACATGTAGCTCACAACTTTTATTCTCCCTGATATCATCCACGGGGTAGCGATCCATCGGTGCCTCATAAGCACCGACCACCGTGGAAGGCACTGAGCTTCTCCGCTGAGATGGGCCAGCTTTATGACTATCTTGTTGCAGCTGATGAGTTGGCCCTTGCTCACGCAATTCCTCTATTTGCTTCTGTTGGTGCTTTACGATAGAAAGTATTTCCTCGTTCTATTTTTCCAGGTTGTTCAACCGGGCTTCCTCCTCCTGCTCCCTCCTCTTCTTTGCTCTCGCTCGGCTTCTATAAGATTCACGGTCCTCAGGAAACCCAAGGCTCCACGACACATCTGGTCCAAAGCCTCGTGTTCTTCCGCCTTTTTCAGGATTCTTGAGGGCCTTTGTCAGCTCGTCCCTCTCTCTGTCAGGAATAAACTTTCCCAATTGAACCTCGACGATTGCTTCAGCAACTGCTTGCTGGGGTATAGAATTTTTTTTCTTTTCATCATGTTTTAACTCCCCTGTTTCCATGTCGTACTCCACCCCATGCCCAAGTAAGAAATTTCTTGCCCTATGGGGCATGGAATCTCCAGCTAGAATGATCCCTTTATCGCGCATGGCGGCCTCAATTTGATCCCACTAAGGCTCCGCAGTGCTGTAGCCACCTGTCCCCATCTTATGGTGATATTTCTTTTTCTTTGCATTTTCCTTATTCTTTTCCGACCTTTGCCTAGCTAGTTCCGAATTCTTGTACTCCAGAAATGAGTCCCAGTGAGCCCACTGCCTCTAGTGTGCTGGTGAAATCTGAAGTTTTTTTTATCTTTGACATATGCACGGTATAATCTGTTCTTGTACTTATTGAATTGTTCAGCCATCTTCTTAAGGGCGAAATGCTTGAATGCTTTCCTCATGGCTGTTGTCTTTGCTGCATCATCTTCGAAGACCGGTAGGGTGAAATGTGGAATTAGCTTGTTCCAAAGATCATCTTTCGATCTGTCGTCGACATAACTAACTCCCTCTAGCTTTTTTGGCTTATGCCATTCCTGAACGCTGATCGCGACGTTGTCCCTAACAACAACTCCGCATTGATGCACAAACTTATTTGCGTTCGTCTGGGGAAGCAACAGTTGGCCATGTGAAGAGACGACCTCGATTATGAGATGCTCATCTTTGTCCATCCTTTTCGCATGGCCTCGTTTACTTTTAACAGATTTGGTCGATGTGGAGGTCTAAAATAAGAAACATTCGTTAATACATAGATATACAATTCTATTATTGCATCTGATCAACAGAGGCTTAATATACCTCGCCAGACGGTGGATGTCCACCAGTTTCCGAGTTGTCATCGCACTCATGGCTCGTTTGCGCTTCGTTTTCCACCTCCATTCCCTGACCGGACTCATTCAAAAATTGTGAGCCGTCTTCTGCTCCATCAACCTCGGATTGCCGTACAATTGCAAAAATGTCCTCTTCATTGTCTCTGCTGTTGAATGGATCCATTGCTTAACTATTACAAAAGTAAGATAAAGCAATGTTAGCATTAGCCGAATAATTCAAAGTAGGGAACATTGTTTTCCTCATTTTACAAAAGCAACATTGATCAAATATGCAAAAGTATCAGTAATACATGTAGAATAATCCAGTTACATAGCTCGGGTCCATTTTTATTTAACCCTAATACATCATGAGTAATATCACTAATACATCTCAAACTAACTTCGACCGGTTCCTGAGCCCTGGGTGCTAAGCCGCCGGCGCTGCGCATCCAAGGAGAAGGAACCCTCACAGGGTCATAGCTCACATGATAGGAACCCTCTGAAGAAACGACCAGCTATTGCTATAATGCCTATCCAATAGATACATGTAGTGACAGACATGCTCGTCCTCCTCCCTGATACGGCGACGTACCACCTCCTCGGGGGCCGGCTCCCTCTGCACCGAGCGTGGCCCACGCGACTGCCACCAAAGAAGATCCGGGTCGACGACATCACCCGGATTCCTCACCAAGCTGCGCGTCCGAGAAGGTAGCACCTCCCAGTCCCGCACATCGCCCCTCTGGTCCAACAGGGACATCATCACCGAGAACAATAAACTAAAAACACCTAAGTCAAAATTTCTATTTCTACACTAAAAAAGTTATACTAAAAACACCTAGTGTAAACTAGTGTAAAAAATTATCTAACCTAATTTTTACTAACACTAAATTTTGGTAACACTAACTATCACTAGTGTAAACTAGTGTAAAAAATTTAACTAATTTTTACTAACACTAAATTTTGGTAAACTAGTGTAAAAAATCTAACTAATGTAAACTAGTGTAAAAAATTATCTAACTAAATTATCTAACATATTTTTTACCTCGATCGATCGGACAGGCCGGCGTCGGTGTGGGGCGGGTGACGGCGGGCTGGAGGGCGGCAGGGGCGGTGGGCGGTCGGAGGAGAGGGCAGCGGAGGGCCGGAGGAGAGGGCGGCGAGCGCGGACGGCGGAGCGGGCGGACGGCGGAGAGGGCGGCGGCGCGGGCGGACGGCGGAGAGACCGGAGGAGAGCGCGGCGCGTGCGGACGGCGGATGGCGGAGCGGCGCGGTGGGAGGCCGGAGGAGAGGGCGGCACGGGCTCGGGAGGGGCAGCCTGATGGCGTCATCTTCATCGGCGGCGGGTGCTCCGATCTCTCTGTGTCCCGGTTTGTGGCTCGGGCCGGGATAAGGGCGTGGTATTTATACCAAGGACCTCTAGTCCCGGTTCGTGCCACGAACCGGGACTAGAGGGTACCCCTCTAGTCCCGCCTGGTGCCACGAACCGGGACTAGAGGTATTTTCGGTGGGCCAAAAGGGCGCGCCAAAAAAAACCCTCTAGTACCGGTTGGTTCCACGAACCGGGACTAGAGGTGTTTTTTTTTGCACGCAAAGGACCAAATTTTTTGAATTTGAATAACTTCTGCATATTTTTGAATTTGAATAACTTTTCCATATTTTTGAATGACAAAAATTTCAAAATGGAAAGTGTTTGAATTTAAATAATTAATGCAAAACTTTTTCCGTTTTTCCAAAATAATTATTCAAACTATTAACCATTTTGCCATTTTTTATTGAAAATGCATTAACTAATATTTTTTTAATCTGACAAAAATTTCAAAATGAAAAGTGTTTGAATTTAAATAAGTAATCCAAAACCATTTTTTGTTTTCCAAAATAATTATTCAAACTATTCAAACTATTAACCATTTTGCCATTTTCAATGAAAAATACATTAACTAATATTTTTTTGAATCTGACAAAAATTTCAAAATGAAAAGTGTTGGAATTTAAATAAGTAATCCAAAACCATTTTGCCATTTTCAATTAAAAATGCATTACCGTCATCAGTGCAGGTAGTATGCCCAATCAGGAAGAAGCACACGGATCGTGTGTTTCTTCGAACGCTTGTGAGCCGTTGGATCAGCGGTGTGTTTCTTTCGAGCGCTTATGAGCCGTTGGATCTCAAGCAGAAGATAAGGCACGCATATCAACGCTCCTGTAGTCCCGGTTCCAGCTACCAACCGGGACTAAAGATGAAGAGTTGCCCTGATCTTTTAGCTATAAATACCCACCATGACGAGGAGATGAAGAACAAGAGCACGGCAACAACAGAAAGAGAAGACAGAGGACTCCTCTATGCACAAGTTTCTCGAAGATGTCGTTGGGCAGTGACCTATGACATCTTCGAGGGGCTCGACATAGAAGCGTTCTCTTAGTGCTAAGAGGGTTCATACTGTAGTCAAGCTAGTCCGGAAGGCAAAGACAGAGGACATCTCTATATAGAAATCATTCAGTTCATCGACCAAATACAAATTATTCGGATTCCGTGCATACGTCCAACGGTGCATTTGATATGCAGGCACTCACGAGCCACCGTTCGGCTGTATCCAGGGGAAACCGTGTGTTTTGTTTTATATAGAAATCCATCAGTTCATCGACCGAATACAAATCATTCGGATTACCTGCATACGTCCAACGGTGCATTTGATATGTAGGCACTCACGAGCCACCGTTGGGCTGTATGCAGGGGAAACCGTGTGTTTTGTTCTATATAAAAATCCTTCAGTTCATCGACCGAATACAAATCATTCAGATTCCCTGCATACATCCAACGGTGAACTTACATAAAAGGTTTAATACATTATTACACAGCACCAACATCCCTATCTAGTGTTTGGGTTTTTTCTGCGCTGTATCCATGGAGCATCTTCATTAATTAACAGGAGACTTGGGTCCTCCTTCACTGCGAAGGGTGGAATTTCATGAAACTTATCATAATCTTCTGACATGTCTGTCTTGTCCTCCACTCCCACGATGTTTCTTTTACCTGAAAGAACTATGTGGCGCTTTGGCTTATCGTCTGATGTATTCTTTTGCTTATTTTTTCTCGGTTTGGTAGACATGTCCTTCACATAGAAAACCTGAGCCACATCATTGGCTAAGACGAATGGTTCGTCTAAGTACGCAAGATTGTTGAGGTCCACTGTTATCATTCCGTACTGCTCGTCTACCTTTAACCCGCCTGCTGTCAGCTTGACCCATTTGCACCGAAACACGGGGACCTTAAAAGTAGGTCCATAGTCAAGTTCCCATATCTCCTCTATGTAACCGTAGTATGTGTCCTTTGACCCATTGTTGTTTGTTGCATCAAAGCAGACACCACTGTTTTGGTTGGTACTCTTTTTATCTTGGGCGAACGTGTAAAATGTATTCCCATTTATCTCGTACCCTTGGAAAGTCCATATAGTCGAAGATAGTGACCTGGACAACAAGTACAGCTAATCTTCAATAGTGTTGTTATTGTTGATATGTGTTTGCAACCAGCCGCCGAAAGTCTCCATGTGTTCATGTCTAATCCAGGAGTCAGGCTTCCCCGGGTTGTTGAAGCGTACAATATTCTTGTGTTCCTCGATATACGGAGCCGCCAAGGTGGAATTCTGTAGAACTGTGTAGTACGCTTGAGTGAAAGAATGCCCGTCCCTACATATTATTGATTTCTTTCCTAGAGTGGCTTTTCCACTCAGTCTCCCCTCATGCCGCGATTCAGGAAGACCAACCGACTTAATGTCGGGAATAAAGTCAACACAAAACTCAATGACCTCCTCTATTCCATAGCCTTTGGAGATGCTTCCTTCTGGCCTAACACGGTTATGAACATATTTCTTCAAGACTCCCATGAACCTCTCAAAGGGGAACATATTGTGTAAAAATACAGGACCCAGAATGGCAATCTCTTCGACTAGGTGTACTAGGAGATGCCTCATAATATTGAAGAAGGATGGTGGGAACACCAACTCAAAACTAACGAGACATTGAACCACATCCCTTTGTAACCTTGGTAGAATTTCTGGATCGATTATCTTCAGAGAAATTGCATTGAGAAATCACATAGCTTCACAATGGATAGTCGAACATTTTCCGGTAGAATCCCCCGGAATGCAATCGGAAGCAATTGATTCATAAGCACGTGGCAGTCATGAGACTTTAGGTTCTAGAATTTTTTCTCGGCCATATTTATTATTCCCTATATTTCGACGAGAAGCCAGATGGGACCTTCATACTGCTCAGGACTTCAAAAAATATTTCCTTCTCTTCTTTCGTAAGAGTGTAGCTGGCAGGACTTATACCTCCTTTATCAGTCTTCATTGGATGCAGGTCGTCTGGGTCTTTCATACGTTGCTGGTCCTGCCGTGCTTCCAGCGTATCTTTTGTCTTCTCATACACGCCTAAATATTCTAGAAGGTTCACGCAAAGATTCTTCGTCACGTGCATCACGTCGATTGGAGAGCGGACCTCTAGGACTTTCCAATAGGGTAGCTCCCAAAATATTGATTTCTTCTTCCACATGGCCGCGTGTCCGGTGGCGTCATTCGGAACTGATTGACCGCCAGGACCCTTTCCAAAGATCACTTCTAGATCCTTGGCCATACCAAATATATCATCACCAGTACGGTGGCCAGGCTTCCTCCGATGCTCTGTCATATCATTGAAATGCTTGCATTTCTATCTTACGGGATGCTTAGGAGGAAGAAATCGACGTTGGCCCAGGTACACAACCTTCTTACATTTCTCCAAATATGTACTATTAGTCTCATCTGAACAGTGCGTGCAGCATTGTATCCCTTGTTTGTCTGTCCTGAAAGGTTACTAAGAGCAGGCCAATCATTGATGGTCCCTCTCCCCGATCCAGATCGCCGCCGCCTCTCTCACCTCGCCGCCACCGTCGCCCCCGCTCCTTCTCCCCCCGCCCAGGCCATCCTCCCTTCCGCCACCCCTCTTATCACACTCGCTCCCCTTCGTCCTCCCGCAGCAGACCGACCGTGCCACCCAATCTCATCGGCGACAGATGCACCGCCCCCTAGTAGCTACAGAGTCGCGGACGGATGGCTCGCCGGCCCGCGCGTGCTTCCATGCGCGGCACTCCGTCGGGCTGGCCGTACCGCGGTGCCGCGTGGCCTAGGGTTTGCGGTGAACGTCTCGCCGCAGACGCCTTCCGCGTCGCCGACCAAGGAGCTCGGCTTCCATGTTGTCTACGACTTCACCCATGACGGCGCTCGTGAGCTCGGTGTCCAGACCAGCAGACGCTCCTGCTCAATGGACGATGCGTTGATCCATCTCCACCACGCATCCCCCCTTCCTTCACGCCCCATGACCTCCCGCTCAAACTCCTCTAACATGCCGCTTCTGTTGAAACAGGAACCCGACTATGGCGACGGCAGATCTTGGGGATGTGGACGGGAACAAGTCCGCCATGTGGCAGAGGATAGCGTCCGCGGCACTAGGAGCTCGTTGTGGAGGACGTGGACGACGAGGCAGGCGAGCGGAAGGGGCGACGACTCCCCCATCCCCCTCTTTGGTCACCATACATTCTCTCCCCATCCCCTATCTCCTAATTCTTTCAATGAGTAATCTGTTTTTTGGTGGCTTGATATTATCTTTGGCCTGAACAAGTTTGTTGCACCTGTCCTGGTGATAAATTACATGTTTTCATGTTCTTGGAGCATTGGTTGTCACTATAAAAATTTAAATTCAGATGATGCTCTGATGCTATTTACATGTTTTCATGTCTGTGTGCATGTTTCATGATCTTGCTAATAGTATTCCTAAGTTATTACTCCCTATCATGCTAGCCTCTGAACACAATACTATGTCTACCTATGTTTCACCATTTTGTTTCTTTGCTCAACTGTTGCTCTGTTATGACTTGGTGAGGTTGGTTTTGTAGAATTTGCACAAACAACATATATTGTCTTGGATTTCATTGGAGTACATATTTGATACTGATAGAAGTTTGTGTACTAATTACTGGTACAAGTTCTGTAGCTTTATGGTATAAATTCATTGCACAATGTAGCAGTCATGTACTGTCAAAAGATTGCAGGATTTATACAAAATTCGAGTTCACCCATTTTTGTTTAGAATAATGCACCGACTTGAGATATTTGAAAACCCTGACCCAAAATCCGTGCCATCACTTTTTCATGCACACTTGATTTTCATTGAGATTAATCTGTATGCACCTATATTGATTTGGTTTGAGCCGCTGCAGCAGCAGTATCCTTGATGCTCATTGACCCCCACTTTTGTTGTCACAGACCTGATGGAAGCATAATGCTTATTGTTAACGTGTTGGAGGGCACATCACCCCTGGCCAATGTTGAGTTTACCGTGCTGCAACTGCAACAGTGTTGTCGTTCCCCGAGGTACCCACCACCCCAACCCGCTGGATAATTCTTGTTGCTTTCTCCCGATGTGTTCTGACATGTGCGTCCTGAATATGTCTGGCAGATCCTCCATGTTCTATTCGGACTGGTCAGGTCGCCGGCGACGCTGCCACAGATCTGGAGCTTCCTTGAGGCGAACTCACGAGTCCCATTACATCATGCACTCTTAATCATCTACCAGCATTGCCATGGTTATCGTCCTGCTTACCTACTATTAATTTCAAGCATTTTCTGTTTGATTGCAGACCAGGGCACATGTGCTGGTGAGCTCCCTCGTCATCAGCTGGTATGTTTATTTTTGCACTGACTGTGATGTATCATCGTTTCACATGGATTGCTAGATAGATAGCATCACTGGTTTATACAAGATGGGGATTTCAGTTCTTCAGAGTTACTCTAAAATCTGAGTTGAGAGGCCTTGCTCTTGCTGTCAAACTGACAAAAACTGCACTCCTGAAATAATAATGCATGCATGCTTCTGATGCATTTAAGTGTTGTGATGAACCCTTGATAGTAGTTCTATCTCATCTTGAACTGAGCTGCACCATCCATCGATCCTGTCTTATTCGTTTTAGTGCATCCCATTTTGCCCACTCATGGGTGTTCCTTTGTAAACCTTTAATCTTGTAAATATGATATCATATGCTTCTGTAAGTGAACCTTTGTTTCTTTCTAAATGAGTGCACAGAAGTTCAGTTACCTTCTAATAATTATTGATGCATTTTTTCAGTTCATGGATTAGAAAATAGTCTTCTTCCTTTAGTTGTGACACCCCACTGTTATCTTTATCACCTGATTCCCATGATGCTATTGTTTCGAACTGATATAGTATACTTACAGATTGCTGGCAGATAGTACTAGTATTCACTGATAGCAATTCTTCTTTTGCTTGTTATACTGCTATTTATGCACACCGACTGTCTATTGTTGGTCTGTTACCAATGTCCAAGGTTCTGAGGTTCTAGGATGTGTTTTACTAGTCTCTATGAATATTTACTATGGTGAATACACTCATATTAATACTCAATTTTCCTTGCTGTGTACCAGAGTGTTTTGCCTACCTATTTGCTCGATCATTCTTTTTATTGTGACGTATTTAAATCCTTTGTGCTCTCAATTTTTTCTCTCTTGGCAGGCATACTTCCACTGATAGGTGATGTTTACAGAAGTTGGAAGAGGAAGACAACAAAGACCTGGGATATTTATGTTCATCTACTAGTGTCTTTTTCATTGTGCTGTTATTTGTGTTCATGTAAATTTTCTGTTTATGGGTTCATCTAAAGTTGGGAGATGCTACTATGTAAACATAAGATAATAATTTATGTGACAATGACTTCAATTCGACCTGTGATATATGTGTTGTTATGTGATTTGAATTCCTGTTTTGATATGAGTTTGGGCTAAATATCTATTTACTGGACAAATTAATTGGGCTGTAAAAAGGCCACAGCCCAACCATTATTGTTTTCTTTTCTAAATTCAATTTTGGAAAATAAAAAAGAAATTTACTGAAAACGTCAAATGGACTGTAAAAAGGCCAAGGCCCATAAAATAAAGGGGATAAAATAATGATTTTGCCCTGTTAATTCGACCAGAAATAAGAGAAAAAAAAACACTAAATGGGCCGCATTATTGGGCTCGGCCCGTGTGGTGAAGTTGTATGGACTGGACTGAGTCTGATCTATGACCTTATAATTTAGTCATAAATTTGCCACGTCAGCTTCGCCACGTAGGATCTGATGTGGACTGGTCAGACAGCCAATGACCAAAACAATTGGTCATATAATTATGACCCTCTTATTTGGTCATAAACGGTTATGACCAATCCACTAAAAAGGTCATTATGGATCGTTTAAGACGCTCGGTATGTGACTATCAGTTTTTGGTCATAAAAAGGTCATAAATGAGAAATAATGACCTTTTAGTGACCAAAATAGAGGGTCATTAACGAGCATATTTCTTGTAGTGTCATTTATGGTTACGAAGAGCAGCGCTCGTAGGTCAAATGACTCCTGTTTGTGCTCATCCCACATACGTACACCTTTTTCGCCCCACAACTATAAAAGTTTTTTCAACTAGTGGCTTTAGGTACACATCAATGTCATTGCCGGGTTGCTTCGGGCCTTGGATTAGCACTAGCATCATAATGAACTTCTACTTCATGCACAACCAAGGAGGAAGGTTATAGATACATAGAGTTACAGGCCAGGTGCTATGACTGCAGCTCTGGTCCCCAAAAGGATTCATGCCATATGTACTTAGACCAAACCTTAAGTTTCTTGCATCATCTGCAAAGTCCTTGTACTCTCTATCGATTTTTCTCCACTGCGACCCATCAACGGGGTGTCTCAACATCTCATCTTTCTTGCGGTCTTCTTTGTGCCATCGCAACAACTTGGCATGCTCTTTGTTTCTGAACAAACGTTTCAACCGTGGTATTATAGGAGCATACCACATCACCTTGGCAGGAACCCTCTTCCTGGGGGCTAGCCCTCAATATCACCAGGGTCATCTCGTCTGATCTTATACCGCAATGCACCGCATACCGGGCATTCATTCTTATTCTCGTACTCACCACGGTAGAGGATGTAGTCATTAATGCATGCATGTATCTTCTGCCCATCTAATCCTAGAGGGCAGAGAACCTTCTTTGCTTCATACGTACTGTCAGGCAATTCATTATCTTTTGGAAGCTTCTTCTTCATTATTTTCAGTAACTTCTCAAATCCCTTGTCAGATAAACCAGTCTATGCCTTCCATTGCAGCAATTTCAGTGTGGTACCGAGTTTTGTGCTGCCATCTTCGCAAGTTGGGTACAACTTTTTTTTTTGATCCTCTAACATGCGCTCCAACTTCAACTTCTCATTTGCACTTTCTACTTCTCTCTGTGCATCAACGATGGCCCGACGAAGATCATCATCTACCATGGGCTCATCTAGTGTCTCTTCATCTTCAGCTTCCCCCTTGCATTACCACCGTATTCAGGGAACATAGAATAGTTGTCATCATTCTCTTCTTCTTCGTTGTCTTCCATCATTACCCCTCTTTCTCCGTGGTTTGTCCAACAATTATAGCCGAACATGAAACCAGACTGAATCAGGTGGATGTGAAGGGTTTTTGAGGAAGAGTAATCCTTCTCATTCCGACATACACGGCATGGACAACACATAAAACCATTCCGCGTGTTTTCCTCAGCCACATTGAGAAAAGAACGCACACCTTGAATGTAGTCGATAGAGCGCCGGTCATCGTACATCCATTGCCGGTTCATCGAGCCTCTTTTGTGCATAAGAAGGGAAAACATCATTACACACAACATCATGAATAGAGAAGTGACTAAATTAATCAATACAAGTTCATCACATTAAAACCAAAGTAGGGTAGTGACCAAATGTAATACATAGTTCTCATAATTAAATCATACATTGAAATTATGTAGCACCCTCACTTTGAAAAGTAAGAATACCTCGTGAATTGCTAGGCCCTGGATCGAGTATGGCTAGCATTCACCAACAGGATGTAATATCATGCATAAATGTTAAACGTTATTACATCGCAAGTATGTATGATCCAGAAATAAAGTACTTTATTACAACTTTGCATAGCCGAAGCTAGCTTAAAATAAAATATAGTTCCACAATTATTATTCAGAGTTCAAGCAGCAATATAAGGTAGCACTGAGCTCCATCATCTCCATGTGCCACTGGCGAACATGTTGGTTGTAAGCTCGAAATAGGCAAACGTCCATACTCCTCATCTGAACAACCTGCAACATTAACGTTGCAGCCCAGGGAATTTGGGTCAATACCTTCTGACAGGCTGGCAAGTATCGCACTATGGTGGTATATAAATGGCAAAGACTATTCTATATGCATATTTGGCTGGTGGATCTCAAGGCTCTTGCGGAAAGCAAATTTTATCCTACTTTTCATAAAACCTTTTTCAATTTTGACTTAACATTATGAGACACTCCCATGGAACGCATCCAATGTCTCATTTACCCGAGTTCACCCAACAAGTTTTATTACTGAACTTGGAATGAGTGAGATCTTCTGTCAACATCCTTATTTGGTCACTCGTGAATTGTCCGTTACCAGGGACACGGCTATGATCATAGTTTTAAAATAACTCTCGAGAGTTTGTGGCACTTTCCCCACTAGACTCGATCAATCCATTCTATCCTTAACCCTCATTTAGTGAAAAGGAAAGGAGAAGATCAAGACGAGACTTTTCATAAGTGTTTTCCCATGGTACTCTAGCGAGATCACTGCCGTCCTACCCCTCTACATCATCAGATATCACTGACCCAGGTCCACACAACGTACTCCGTCAAGACAGAGCCCATATGACTAGTGGTTGCACGGTCGGGCAAACAAACACGGTGTGACATTAATCTCAAACCCTAGGTGGCCTTTCACAAGTGCACATATTCAGGTAAAACCATGGAAATGGCCCTGAATAGCCACTCAACTTCGCCTCCATCATACGGACCAATACCACCTAGGCAATTCATTAATTCAGTAGAATTTTCGTTAACTCAACTACGATAAAACACTTCAGTTTTGCAGCAAGCAATTCCACTAAATTTCATAGGTCACTAAATCAACTAGTCATGTGGCTATCCTAACAGGTTTGCATAGCATATATATGTATATAGTAGTGGTAAGCCTATCATGCAATGCTACTGAAATAATCTGCAGTGCATAATATAACAAAATAGTAGGTCTTTCATGAATTGGTGTGTGTACTTGCCTTGGCAGTTGTTCAGGTTGTTGCAACACTCACAGCACTCCTGGCACTCTTCACAATCTAAACAAACAAATTGCAACAATTCAATACACAAGCAATAAATAGCATTACAATAAAATATAAATGCATGATGATTTAATAACAACACAAGTCAAGGTTAACAACAACTAAAGTTATTACTTTCTGTTATTTACTATATGCATGATGCTCATGATTCATATTTTAAGTGGCTTTAATAATTTAAAAACAATTACTATAGTCAAAATGCCACTATTTGAGTTTTTTTACAAAACATTATCAATGCATGATGCACAAGTGCAAACTAAAATATCTACTGGACAGAGCACACTAAAAGACACACTTTTGCAGAAGAAAACAATTTAAAATAATTTATAGATTTAAAGATATGCCAAAATTACTCAAATCCCTCATTTGAAATTTGAATAACTTTAAAATTGGCACAACAGAAAACTAATGGTTCTAAAATATTCTACAGGTCATAAGGTTTTCAAAAATATAAAGTTCATTAAATTTGGCCGAGCCATTAAAAAGATATGAAAGTTCTAAGGTGCAGGGGTTTTTCTGCAAATCTGCCAAATTAAATCAATTCGGCCGAAATTACAGAAAATGGGGCTGACGTGGATGCTGACTAGGCGCTGACTGTGCGCTGACACGGCGCGATCTAACTGGCCGATACCGGTTCGGTTAAGTAAATAAAACGGAGCCGTTAGATCAAGATCTAACGGTCCAGATCTAAAGGGTCACGAGCCGGCCGGAGTTAGGGTTCACGTGACCGGCGGCGACGCGTCGGCATGGTGCGTTCCCGGCAATCTACGGCGTTCCAGGACGCACGGCTCATACCTGGATGATCAGCACGGCGAGACGGACACGATGGCGAGGTGGCGCGGTCGGTGATCTTCTCCTCCTCCGGTGATTGCTCGCCGGAGATGGCAGTGGCGGCGGATGGCGTCGGTTGATCACGGTGGCGTCGTTCTGGCGACAGAGAAAGAAGGGGAAGATGTCCATTAGGTGCGCCACGCAGAGGGTAAGCGAGAGGGGGAGAAGAGGGAGGCCGGGGTCGTCGGAGGGCGGTTGGAGATCCAAAACTCACCGGCGGCAATGGCGGCGGTGCGAGCTTGCTCCTGGGCAGCCTAGCGGCGTTAGCTAGGGTTTTTGGGAGGGGAAAGAGTGCGGACGTCGAGGGCTATAAGAGGGCGTGGTCGAGAGCAGCAAACCCCGACGAAATCGGGCGGATTGGATCGAATCCGTGCCGGATACGAACGAGGTGGTTGAAGACGATGACGTCACGGCTGGCGTCATAGTCGGGCCCACACGTCAGAGAGAGAAAGAAAAAGAAAAGGGGAAAGGGAAGAGGAGGGCCGGAGCGGGGAGCTTGCTGGGCTGCTGCTGGGCTGTTTCGGGTGGGCTGGCTCGGGCCTTTCTTTCCTTTTTTTTTTAACAAAGCTTTCCTTTTCTTTTCTCTGGTTTTAAAACTTAAAATACACCATAGCCAAACCTTTTATAAAAATTTGCAAAAATACTTTTTAGAGAGTTTTTCAATTATAGCATAATATGGCACTTGTCTTGCCACCAAAATAAATATAATATTTGAAAACATGGCTAGGGTTACTTAGCACCCTTTATTCCATTATTTGAACAAATAAAAACAAAAATCAAATCAAGCCACCTAAATTAATTAAACTAAACGCACAAACAAATGCATATGATGACATGGATGCGTGCTCATGCAATTTTTGAAAATTGGGATGTTACAAACCTAACCCCCTTAAGATGAATCTCGTCCCCGAGATTCGGATTGGTTAGCAAATAGGTGCGGGTGTTCTTCTCGCAGGTCATCCTCCCGTTCCCAGGTAGCTTCCTCTTCAGTATGATGGCTCCATTGGACCTTGCAGAACTTGATTGTCTTGGTACGAGTAATCCTCTCTGCAGTCTCCAAAATCTTGATTGGTTTCTCCTCATAAGTCAAATCGCTCTCCAGTTGAACTTCCTCCAAGGGCACAGTATCACGTAGCGCTGTCTCAGCCATCTCAGGGTGACACTTCTTCAACTGGCTAACATGGAACACATTGTGAACTGCTGATAGTACCTCTGGCAGTTCTAGCTCATAAGCTACTTCTCCTTTACGAGAGAGAACCTTATAGGGTCCAATGAATCGAGGTGCTAACTTTCCTTTGATTCCAAACCTCTTCACACCACGTAGAGGTGAGACTCTAAGGTATGCTCTATCACCTACCTCATAGGTGATTTCCCTACGCTTGGAATCCGCATAACTTTTCTGCCTTGACTGTGCTATTTTCAACCTGTCTTTTATCAATCTGACCTTCTCTTCCGCTTCTTGAATAATGTCAGGTCCAAATAAGCTACGCTCACCTACACCACTCCACAGTAATGGTGTAGTGCATTTTCTTCCGTACAATGCCTCAAAAGGTGCCATCTCAATACTAGCTTGGTAACTATTGTTGTATGAGAATTCTGCATATGGCAAGTTATCATCCCAACTAGACTTATAATCCAGTGCACATGCCCTAAGCATGTCTTCCAGAATCTGGTTGACTCTCTCAGTCTGTCCATCAGTCTGTGGGTGAAAAGCTGTACTGAATTCCAATCTTGTTCCTAACGACTCATGCAGTTGCTTCCAGAAATGTGAGGTAAATTGGGTACCTCTATCAGAAACAATTTTCTTAGGAACACCATGTAAGCTCACAATTCTCTTCATATAGATATCCGCGAGCTTTGCACTTGTATAAGTGGTTTTCACAGGAATAAAGTGAGCCACTTTGGTCAGACGGTCAACAATCACCCATATCGAATCATAACCTGACTTGGTTCTGGGTAGTCCTGTGATGAAATCCATTCCAATTTGCTCCCATTTCCATTCTGGTACTGGTAATGGTTGTAGCAGTCCAGCGGGTTTCTGATGTTCTGCCTTTACGCGGCTACACACGTCACATTTGGCAATATATTCTGCGATATCCCTCTTCAGACCATTCCACCAAAATCTCTCCTTTACATCCATATACATCTTGGTGTTACCCGGATGTATTGAATAAGGTGAGTCATGTGCCTCTTGTAAGATTAGTTTCCTAAGGTCTTCATCTTGCGGCACACAAATACGGTTCTCAAACCACATCGTGCCTTGTTCATCCTCTCGGAATCCTTTGGCCTTGCCTTCACCCAGATTGGTCTTGATTTCTTCCATCACTTTATCTCCCTTCTGTGCTTCTCGTATCCTATCCATCAGCATGGGTTGTACCTCTAATGATGCTACGAATCCATTGGGTACCACTTCCAGTCTAAGGTCCTTAAATGCATAGCACAAATCTTCCGGCAATTCTCCTGCCGTTAATCCATTAACATGAACCTTACGGCTTAATGCGTCAGCCACTACGTTGGCTTTTCCTGGGTGATATTGCAAACTCAAATCATAATCTTTTATGAGTTCTAACCATCTCCTTTGTCTCATGTTCAACTCCTTCTGGGTGAAGATATATTTGAGACTCTTGTGATCGGTGAATACCTCACATTGTTTTCCCATCAGATACTGTCTCCAAGTCTTCAGTGCATGAACCACTGAAGCTAACTCTAAATCATGAGTAGGATAGTTAACTTCATGCTTCTTGAGTTGTCTAGAGGCGTAAGAAACTACTTTGCCTCCCTGCATCAAGACACTTCCTAAACCAAGACGCGATGCGTCACAATATACTTGGAAATCTTTTTCTATATCTGGTAGACAAAAGACTGGTGCTGAAACTAACCGCTTCTTCAAATCTTGGAAACTGGTTTCACAAGCTTCGTTCATTCAAACTTTTTATCCTTCTTCAACAATTCCGTCATTGGTTTGGCAATCTTCGAGAAATTCTCAATAATCCTGCTATAATATCCTGCCAATCCCAGGAAACTACGGATTTCTCCCACGTTCTTGGGTGGTTCCCACTCGGTCACTGCGGACACCTTTTCTGGGTCTACTGCGACCCCTTCCTTAGACACCACGTGTCCTAAAAATCCAACTTTCTCTAACCAAAATTCACACTTGCTGAATTTGGCGCATAACTTGTGCTCTCTCAACCTCTGCAACACTATGTGTAGGTGTTCCTCGTGCTCCTTGTGACTCTTGGAATAAATTAAGATGTCGTCAATGAAAACAACAACAATTTTATCCAGAAAATCCATGAATACCTTATTCATCATATTCATGAAATAAGCTGGTGCATTGGTCAAACCAAAAGGCATCACTGTGTACTCATACAGACCATACCGAGTGGTAAATGCGGTCTTGGGTATGTCCATCTCCCTAACCTTCATTTGGAAATACCCTGATCGAAGATCGATCTTAGAGAATACACATGCACCTTCCAATTGATCAAACAGATCATTGATCTTGGGTAGTGGGTATTTATTCTTGATCGTCACTTCGTTCAGTGAACGATAATCTGTAACTAGCCTCTGTGTACTATCCTTCTTCTCGACAAATAGTATCGGAGCTCCCCATGGTGAAGAACTCGGACGAATGAATCCCTTTTGCAGATGTTCATCTAACTGTTTCTTGAGTTCCTTCAATTCGTCTACCGCCATTGGATATGGCCTCTTGGCTATGGGTCCTGTCCCCGGTACTAACTCAATGAGAAACTCCACATCTCTATCTGGTGGCATTCCCGGTAATTCATCCGGAAATACATCAGAATATTCCCTCACTATGGGTACCTCCTCAATGCTAACCCCCATAAGAGAATTTAGCTTAATCTGCTTCAACTTGAACTTGGACTTGAATTTGATCCTCTTGCTGTCCGGGGTTGTCAACGAAATGGTTCTATTTACACAATCTATTACTCCCCCAAAACGTGTCATCCAATCCATTCCCAGAATAACGTCTAGTCCTTGGGAATCTAAGACTATCAAATCCACCGGGAAATAGTATTTCCCTATTTGTAGCACTAACCGTCTACACCCAGCATTTACTATCATCTCGCCATCAGGAGAACTGACTTTCATGGGTTTTCCTATGGTTTCTACCGGCAAATCATGATTTTTAACAAATTCCCTTGATATGAATGAATGAGATGCTCCGGTATCAAATAAAACCAATGCTGTAAAAGAGTTGAGTAGAAACGTACCAATCACAGCATCAGGTTCATCATATACTTCCTCCACGTTGACATGATTCACATGTCACTTCTGAAATGGATTGGGCTTGGCGGCTTCCTCGGCCTTCCTTTCTGGGCACTCATTTGAGTAATGTCCCTTGTTCTTGCACTTGTAACAAGTCACCTGACTGATGTCTCTCTTGTGTTCATGACGATGCTATCCATTGCCATTATTGTTCCCCTTGCCATGGTTGTGTCCGTTTCCATTCCCATGTCCATTTCCTCCTATATTTCCATTATTATGGTTATGGCCATGGTGGTTGTGGCCATTCCCATGCTTGTGAAAGTTATGTCCTCCACTGTGCTCATGAAAGTGTGGCTTCTTCTGTATGGGTCCTGAATTGTACTTGATGCTGCTGCCACTATACTTCCTCTTCCTGGTCTCCTCTTTCCTGATGTTGTCATCCAGTGTGATGGCTTGATCCAGAAGTGCTTGATAATTTGGTGCATACGCCACTAACAAAGGAATTTTCAGTTCATCGCTGAGTCCCTTAAGGAATTTATCCTTCCTCTTAGCATCAGTATCAATGTCCTCTGGAGCATAGCGTGACAGAGCACAAAAATCCTCCATGTATTCCTTCCGAGTCCTGTTACCTTGCCTCAGATTGCGAAACTCATCTTTCTTCAGGTTCATGATTCCTGAGGAAATGTGAGCATTGCGGAATCCTTCCTTAAAAGTGTCCCATGTGAGTCCAGCTAACGGGTGAGTAATCTGGTAGGTCTCCCACCACTGTGCTGCTGGTCCGTCGAGTAGGTGAGCAGTGAATCTCACCATCTCAGCATCATTGCACTCACAAGTGACTAGATCCTTGTGTACGGAACGTAGCCAGTCATCAGCTACAATGGGTTCAGTGGCTGTAGAGAACTTATTAGGTCTAAGTCTCAGGAATCTGGTAAGCCTGTCCACTGGGGGTGGTGGTGGTGGTGGTGGTGGCGGCGGTGGAGGTGGCGGTGGTGGTGCGTTCTGCTGGTTCGCCAAGAATTGGGCCATCATATTCATCAGTTGGGTCTGTGCCGTCATCAACTGCTGCATCTGGTCGTTGTTGTTGTTGTTGGTGTTGTCACGGCGAGGAGGCATCTGTTGGGGTTTAGCATAGATGAGTATAGATAGAAAGACCTAAAGAAATATTTCTACCCATACAAACAATTAACAACAATCAACAACAAGCAAACGATCACACAGTAAAACAAGTCAAAAAAAATTTATAAATTCGAAAATTAAGGTTTTGAAAACTTAAGTTTTGAAAACTTAAGTTTTGAAAACTTAACTAACACGATAGGTTCTAACACGAGCACACTAGTACTGCCATACCACATTTCGATATGTCAATACTCTAACGCGAGACGATAACTAATAACCTATGTAGAGTGGTGGTCTCGACTATGTCTTCCTTCTGAAAGTTCTTCTTAGGTGTCTTTTGAAACTCCATTTCACACTCCATAGCCATAATCATCATTGATCCTTTGTTGATATATTCTATGAGGTTGGTCATCTAAATCAAGAGAAAGTAATTTAGAAAGCAATAGTTGAGAAAGGTACAAGAAGGATGTTTGGAAAGATTTGGATAAGAAGAAAATAAAATTTTGTCCCTATGGTCTTTCTTATTTCTAATCCAAACCTAAGGTTTTCGAGCCTACAGGCAACATTACGCTCTGATACCATTCTGTAGCACCCTCACTTTGAAAAGTAAGAATACCTCGTGAATTGCTAGGCCCTGGATCGAGTATGGCTAGCATTCACCAACAGGATGTAATATCATGCATAAATGTTAAACGTTATTACATCGCAAGTACGTATGATCCAGAAATAAAGTACTTTATTACAACTTTGCATAGCCGAAGCTAGCTTAAAATAAAATATAGTTCCACAATTATTATTCAGAGTTCAAGCAGCAATATAAAGTAGCACTGAGCTCCATCATCTCCATGTGCCACTGGCGAACATGTTGGTTGTAAGCTCGAAATAGAAAAACGTCCTTACTCCTCATCTGAACAACCTGCAACATTAACGTTGCAGCCCAGGGAATTTGGGTCAATACCTTCTGACAGGCTGGCAAGTATCGCACTATGGTGGTATATAAATGGCAAAGACTATTCTATATGCATATTTGGCTGGTGGATCTCAAGGCTCTTGCGGAAAGCAAATTTTATCCTACTTTTCATAAAACCTTTTTCAATTTTGACTTAACATTATGAGACACTCCCATGGAACGCATCCAATGTCTCATTTACCCGAGTTCACCCAACAAGTTTTATTACTGAACTTGGAATGAGTGAGATCTTCTGTCAACATCCTTATTTGGTCACTCGTGAATTGTCCGTTACCGGGGACACGGCTATGATCATAGTTTTAAAATAACTCTCGAGAGTTTGTGGCACTTTCCCCACTAGACTCGATCAACCCATTCTATCCTTAACCCTCATTTAGTGAAAAGGAAAGGAGAAGATCAAGACGAGACTTTTCAGAAGTGTTTTCCCATGGTACTCTAGCGAGATCACTGCCGTCCTACCCCTCTACATCATCAGATCTCACTGACCCAGGTCCACACAACGTACTCCGTCAAGACAGAGCCCATATGACTAGTGGTTGCACGGTCGGGCAAACAAACACGGTGTGACATTAATCTCAAACCCTAGGTGGCCTTTCACAAGTGCACATATTCAGGTAAAACCATGGAAATGGCCCTGAATAGCCACTCAACTTCGCCTCCATCATACGGACCAATACCACCTAGGTAATTCATTAATTCAGTAGAATTTTCCTTAACTCAACTACGATAAAACACTTCAGTTTTGCAGCAAGCAATTCCACTAAATTTCATAGGTCACTAAATCAACTAGTCATGTGGCTATCCTAACAGGTTTGCATAGCATATATATGTATATAGTAGTGGTAAGCCTATCATGCAATGCTACTGAAATAATCTGCAGTGCATAATATAACAAAATAGTAGGTCTTTCATGAATTGGTGTGTGTACTTGCCTTGACAGTTGTTCAGGTTGTTGCAACACTCACAGCACTCCTGGCACTCTTCACAATCTAAACAAACAAATTGCAACAATTCAATACACAAGCAATAAATAGCATTACAATAAAATATGAATGCATGATGATTTAATAACAACACAAGTCAAGGTTAAACAACAGCTAAAGTTATTACTTTCTGTTATTTACTATATGCATGATGCTCATGATTCATATTTTAAGTGGCTTTAATAATTTAAAAACAATTACTATAGTCAAAATGCCACTATTTGAGTTTTTTTACAAAACATTATCAATGCATGATGCACAAGTGCAAACTAAAATATCTACTGGACAGAGCACACTAAAAGACACACTTTTGCAGAAGAAAACAATTTAAAATAATTTATAGATTTAAAGATATGCCAAAATTACTCAAATCCCTCATTTGAAATTTGAATAACATTAAAATTGGCACAACAGAAAACTAATGGTTCTAAAATATTCTACAGGTCATAAGGTTTTCAAAAATATAAAGTTCATTAAATTTGGCCGAGCCATTAAAAAGATATGAAAGTTCTAAGGTGCAGGGGTTTTTCTGCAAATCTGCCAAATTAAATCAATTCGGCCGAAATTACAGAAAATGGGGCTGACGTGGACGCTGACTAGGCGCTGACTGTGCGCTAACACGGCGCGATCTAACTGGCCGATACCGGTTCGGTTAAGTAAATAAAACGGAGCCGTTAGATCAAGATCTAACGGTCCAGATCTAAAGGGTCACGGGCCGGCCGGAGTTAGGGTTCAGGTGACCGGCGGCGACGCGTCGGCATGGTGCGTTCCCGGCAATCTACGGCGTTCCAGGACGCACGGCTCATACCTGGATGATCAGCACGGCGAGACGGACACGATGGCGAGGTGGCGCGGTCGGTGATCTTCTCCTCCTCCGGTGATTGCTCGCCGGAGATGGCAGTGGCGGCGGATGGCGTCGGTTGATCACGGTGGCGTCGTTCTGGCGACAGAGAAAGAAGGGGAAGATGTCCATTAGGTGCGCCACGCAGAGGGAAAGCGAGAGGGGGAGAAGAGGGAGGCCGGGGTCGTCGGAGGGCGGTTGGAGATCCAAAACTCACCGGCGGCAATGGCGGCGGCGCGAGCTCGCTCCTGGGCAGCCTGGCGGCGTTAGCTAGGGTTTTTGGGAGGGGAAAGAGTGCAGACGTCGAGGGCTATAAGAGGGTGTGGTCGAGAGCAGCAAAACCCCGACGAAATCGGGCGGATTGGATCGAATCCGTGCCGGATACGAACGAGGTGGTTGAAGACGATGACGTCACGGCTGGCGTCATAGTCGGGCCCACACGTCAGAGAGAGAAAGAAAAAGAAAAGGGGAAAGGGAAGAGGAGGGCCGGAGCGGGGAGCTTGCTGGGCTGCTGCTGGGCTGTTTCGGGTGGGCTGGCTCGGGCCTTTCTTTCCTTTTTTTTTAACAAAGCTTTTCCTTTTTCTTTTCTCTGGTTTTAAAACTTAAAATACACCATAGCCAAACCTTTTTATAAAAAATTGCAAAAATACTTTTTAGAGAGTTTTTCAATTATAGCATGATATGGCACTTGTCTTGCCACCAAAATAAATATAATATTTGAAAACATGGCTAGGGTTACTTAGCACCCTTTATTCCATTATTTGAACAAATAAAAACAAAAATCAAATCAAGCCACCTAAATTAATTAAACTAAATGCACAAACAAATGCATATGATGACATGGATGCGTGCTCATGCAATTTTTGAAAATTGGGATGTTACAAATTAACATACAATTAAACTATATAATGCATTTAAATGCAACAACAAATGCGATCAAAATCGCAACTAAGGTAACCATTGATCCAACAGCATAATGACACCAAGCCTCTTTATTAATGGCATAGTTTCTAATGTTTCTAATCTTCAAGCGCATTGCATCCATCTTGATCTTGTGATCATGGACGACATCGGCAAGATACAACTCCAATTCCATCTTCTCTTCTTCACTTCTTTTCCATTTTGCTTTCAAATTATTGTTTCTTTTTCAAATAAATTTAGCATCTCGACAAGAGAGTCGGTTGGAATTTCCGGTTCAACTACCTCCTAGATAAGAATATATATATGTCAAGTGTTGTTCGGCATAATTGTTATAAACACGAAATTAAACAAATAGTTATAAAAGATAATATACCACATCTGAATCATAGATCGGACGAGGGCCGATGGGGACGAATATCAAAACCATGACACTATACATATAACAAACAGTCATAGAAGTAAAAAAACTATACATCTAACTATGCAATCATACAAATAAGAATTTGTTTTTTAAAAATAAGAACAAGAGGCTCACCAAGGTGGTGCCGACGACGGGCCGGCGCGGGCGATACACGGCGGTGAGGACAGCGACAGAGACGGGACGACACTAAAACCCACAAATCATACTTTAATTTGACCTAAAATTGCATATAAAACAAATAAACTAGCAATGTTTATTACACAACTAACTTAAGCATTTCCTCAAACACCTAGCTAGCAATAGAAATGAAATGAGTAGCAAAACTAGCAATGGGGATGAAATTGAGCTCCGGGAGGATGAAGTTTCTAACCTATTAGAACTCCTGCATATATGGGGCGCTCTTAATATTGAAAAATCGTGGAAAAAATGTGGATGAATTTGAGCTAGAGAGGAGATAGAGAGGAGAAAAATGGTGATATGAGCTTTGAGCTCGGGCAAGAAGAAGATGATATAGAGTAGAGGACCTCTAGTCCCGGTTTGTAATACGGACCGGGACTAGAGGTGTCTCGCATGTTGCCCTGCCGGGCCATACCCCTCTAGTCCCGATTCGTAATACGAACCGGGATTAGAGGTCCCTTACGAACTGGGACTACTCTGTTGCGGCCTCATAGCCTTTGAACCGGGACTAGTCCCCACCTCTAGTCCCGGTTCGTAATCCAACCGGGACTAGAGCCCGATGTGGCTCTGGACGAAAGCCCTTGTTTCTACTAGTGAATAGTGAATGATGTGGTGATGCATGGATAAATGAATGGCTCAAATAGTGGACGATGTGGAGACCTTGCATGTAGAGATAGACAAATTTAATGCATGTTAGTGGGGTTTTTTCTTATAAGAAGTATAGATAAGGTTAACTTCTTTTTAGATTTTAGCTGGATTTCGAGGTTGTGAACTGCTCAAACCGAAAAAAGTGTTCGGCTTGCAACTCCAAGGACGTGTTTGGTTGCTAGCATGAAAATTTGCCACTTTGTATTCGTGGCTCCCTAGGGTCTAGTCCTGGAAAAATGGGACCTTTGTGCATATAGTTTGGTTACCCATAGTTTTCTAGGCAGGCACGTTTGGGTTGGGCCCAAAATGCAACGTGCTCGTGTTTGGATTGACATATTTTGTGGTTAAGCCATAAACCACCGTGTTTGGTTGCCCAGTTTGTGCTTGTTCCGCTTACCTTGCACGCCAAATGGTGAGCTTACCAGCCTACTAGACTTTAGGGTTTAACGATCATGCACAGTTAGAACAAGCACAAATACATAATGATGACAACCAGGATGACGATAATGACGTCTTTGATGCCGGCACAAGCAATGAGTCCTCTACCTTTGCTCTCATCAGTTTTGCTTGCTTCAGCTTGGAGAGGTCGGAGAGGGTTCTCTTTCTACGTTGGACATGTAGAAGGCTTGTTATGCCTCCTTGAGAGTCTTGAACCTCTTGCAGCATTGGTTGGGGGTAATTGTCCACCTGAGCTGAGCAAGTGTTCCAGATTGTGTAGATCCCAGGAGTCCTGCCTCTGAACACCACATACCACTACAACACAGAACATCGGCATTAGAACTTACAAAACAAGAAACACATGATCACAAGGTCGAAAAGCAACATAAGCAAAGTATGCATTGATCATCCGAACCTACCAACAGCACTACAAGCAGCACAAGTGTTCACTTCCTAGATAGCATGGTGTCAACCTAGCACCACATAAAAAAAAAAGGTGTAATACTACCACCGCAAGTTTGTCGTGTGAGGGGTTAGCATTTGTACCACCTCAAGCACCCAAAATATACATGCCATAAGAAGTTTTATTGTCCTAGATACCCAAAATATAAATCATATCATCCTCATCATCATCATCAAGCATGCTTGCACCGCTGCCATCTCCAACATACCAAGCACTACTGGTAGTAGTGCTTGGTCAGGAAGGTCTGGAGCCAGATCAGACGTTGGTCCTCGGCAATGAGAACGAAGCCAGTGCCTTGCTCCTTGTTGTCAAGTAGGTGACTAAGAGCCACCATCTTGGCTGAGTCACTGTACACTAGAAGAAACGTTTCTTTTTACCACGCTCGATTTTTATGGTAGAAAGGCCGTTTTTCGTGGTAGAAAGTTTTCTACCACGACTGGGGTACCATGGTAGAATCCGTGTGGCAAAATGTTCTACCACGGACGGCCAAAATCGTGGTAGATGGGGCGCGCATCAACGACGGAAAAGTCGTTGTGGTAGATGAACCTAACGGACACATGGCAAACATCGTTAAGTCCGCCGTGACGCCGTCATCTCTTTCAGTCATGGTTGCCAATCGTGGTAGATACTAGGCCCAAGTAAGGCCTGTACGAGTTACGTGGGCCGGCCCGTCAATCTTTAGCGGGCCGGCCTGCTAGTGAAGACGGGCCGGCCTGCTACTGCTGACGGGTCGACCTACAAAGACTTGGTCGGCCGGCCTATTATCGTTGGTAGGCCAGCTTGTTAAGACTGGGTGGACTGGCCTGCTAAGACATGGTGGGCCGGCCTGTTATCCTTGGCAGGCCAGCCTGTTATGGCTTGGTGGACTAGCCTGTTAAGACATTATGGGCCGGCCTGCTAATAAGATGGGGCGGGCCTACCCATCCTTAGTGGGCAGGCCTGACAATCCAGATGGGCCGGCCCATAATGACTTGTTCGTCGGCCTGCTACATTTGGCGGGCCGACCTGTTTAACTTAAGTAGGTTGGCCCATTCAGTTAAATGGGCTAGCCCGTTAATGCTACATGGGCCAGAACGTTAAAGCTTAGGACGGTCTGTTTGGCTAGACGGGTCGGCCCGTTAACTTTGCCGCCGTTGAATAGTCGAACAAATTGTGATTTGTGTAGGCCCATTAGGATCACAAAACAATTTCGTTATAAGGCCGTTGGGTTCTGGCATGTAGGCCTGATGACCAACAATAGACGTTCCACTGCGTCTAGGACCATAACTAACCGAGAACCTGAACTGGAGTAATGCACAAATGATCTAGGCTAATTAACTAATTATTACGTCAGCTTGAAAAAATATTACAGACCTTGAAAATTTCAGAAGAAAATTTCCGAAGAGTTTAGCTGGAATGATATACAACAACAACAATGTTTAAACAATGCTTTCTTTTATTGAACTTGCCTCGCCACTCGCCAGACATGTAACATGTGGCTTACCATGAGAGCCGCTGAAGATGTTGTTAAGTACATGGTCGGTTAAAGCTTGCCGATTTTTCAATTCCTGTATATCTTGGAGTGTTTGATTGATTATTGCATCTCTAGGGTGTCCAATTATATTAATTGGACCTTGGTGTGGAGAGGCAAGGTTTCTTTATTTTGGAATAGTTGATGACATATAACGACGCGAGCAATAGCGACTGTCGCTGCTGCTCTGTGAAAGTGAATAGACCTCTGTACTTGATGTAGGGGCCTTTCCTTTTCCTTCCATATCTCTGTTTGCTGACTGACACAAAGACAAAACAAGTTCAAACAGCATCCCATGGATACACAACACCATGCTCGTTGTAAGAATTTAGAAAGAGTTGTTGTCCTGATACAACACAGCAAGCAACAAACCCGGTTAGTTCATATAGATTAGCCTTATTACGATGATTGGGGCAATCATTACATAACTGCCACATCATTTCAAAAAGGTATCCTCTAAATGAGCGAACAAGGGTAAAAGTAAATAAGCTACTTATGTTAAATTAGCCAGATCATGTAACTAAGATACCCAGCAACCATAAAGGTCAGAGGAAATGCACATAATTCATTTAAGTTCCTTGTGTTGCATTATATAGAATGTTATCACATTTCTGTGACATTGTTCTAGTCATCAGCCAACTCAGATAATGCCTCAAATAAACAAGCAATTGAACTAGCTAAACTCGTGGCACTAAAGCAAGGGACTTACAATAGCTGTTTGTTGATTCTCTCTGCAGCTCATATTAATTTCGATACATTCTTTGAAGACCTCTTGGATCGAGGATTGTTGTGCTTCATTCTTTCTCCTCTGCAGAAAGGTAAGCCAATCATAAATAGAAAAAGGTGCAACCATCATAAAAGTCTGGGTACAGCAATACAAAAGCAACAGGAACTTACGAGATTATAATGGCGCTTCCGTCTAGCATTCTGCATGTTCCGTGAGGAAGCTTCGTGCGAACTAACTTCAACTGCCAGGGTCATATCGGAGCAGTGTGACAAGAAATATGTGTTACAGGATAACATATCAATATCAGGCAAGATTTAATAGTTAGGGATGTAGCCTAGGCCGAAACTGATAGAAAATATAATTGTGACACTTGTAAAAATATAGACCAGGAAATCAACTATGAATCTTCAGTGAATAAAATTTGCTATAAGTACATCAACAAAGTTCAATGCATCGAGTTTAAACCGAAGTACAGTGAGTTTATTTAAGAAGAGGCGGTATCAGATACAGTTCTGAAGATTTACGAATGTAGTTAAAAACTACAAACACGTAAAGTTCCCTGCGAGAAGCTTGAACCTGCTATATTGCTAACAGAACCTGGTATATTGTCACTTGTGAACTAGTTGAGCAGTGTATGTTAACAAAGAAGTTCAGTGACTTAAAAATGGATATTAACTACTACTCCCTCCATTCCACAATATAAGACTTTTTTGTAAGCTAGTTTACCTTGCTCAAAAGGCTTATATTGTGGAACAGAGGTAGTATAAAATAATACAACGAGTTTATGATGATATTTAGGAATAGGCGGTTTTGACACTTGTGACCAATGAAGTAGAAAGACACAACATGCCCACTTGATCCAGGTATGTAACAAAAATACAGTTAAGTGCGACGACCTTGAACCGGCTATATTGCTAACATAGCAAAACATGCAGGGGATATCAGATATGGTTACCTAAGTTGCGGTGGAGTTTATGCACACACGACATCGTGTTGGTCTCGTCGAGGTTGCCGAGGGTGCTGCGTTCGCTGTGGCGGTTGGCGGCTGGGCGGGGAAGCAGATCTAGGGTGATTGATGACGTGTACGGCGGATCCGGTGCACTGCACGGTGGCGTCGGTGAAGCATGTGAGGTGCGGTGGACGAGGTAGGCGGGGAACCAGATCTGTGGTGCGGTGAAACAAATCTTGTGCGGTGGACTGGGGCGTCGCTGCACTGGTGTAGAGACGTGGCTGAACGGATGTGGTAGATTGGTGGAGAGGAGTATATGGTTTTTTGGTGGGGCGGGAAGGCCGGCGTTGTGCGGCGTGGATCGATGTTACGGTGCGGTGGTGTTGTATGTGGGAGAGGGCTTAGCGGTTTGGGGAGAATTTACTGGCAGAACGACGAATTTGGAATATAGGAGTTGCAGAGCTGCCGTCAAGGTGAAATTACGAACGACACCCCCACCCACCGCTGTAATGCCCCGGGGTTTTTCCCCAAATTAGAATTGCCTGTTATTTTTATTTTTGCATCATCATGACATCAGCATCATCGCATCGCATGTTTTTTACCGCAAAAATTATTTTTAATAAACCCTATTTTATTTTTCTAAAATTGTCGGAAAAATATTTTATCGAGACAGTCGTCTCCATTTTCTAAAATTATTTGCCAAATTTTAATTTGCAAAATAAAATGTTTTGAGAATTGCGAGAGAGTAGCCTAGCTAGCTAGGCCCAAAAGCCCGGCAAAGCAAACCCTAGCCTCCAAACCCTAATCCTGCCCTGTCTGTTTTCCTTTCCCACCCCCTGGCATCCTGCAGCCACCCTCCTCCGCTTTCAGTTTTTCGTGGAACGGCCCTTCCACCCCTTTCCTTTTTCCTTTTTCCTTTTTCCTTTTTCCCCCTTCCTTTCCATTTTCCCTTTTCTTTTTCCTCCTTTTTCTTTCTCTCTCCCGTGGCCTTCCTTTTCTCCTTCTCCTCCCTGATCCCGTGCTCCTTCCTCCTTGCTCCCTTCCGCGCGAGCTCCCTCCTCCGGCTCGCCTCTGGCCGGTTCTTCTCCGCCCTTCTTCTCCTTCCCTGTCGCTTCCCTCCTCTGGCCCGAGCCGGCCACCAGCTCCACCTTGGCCGCCTTCCTCTCCCCCCCGGTCTTCTCCTCCTACGCCAATTTGCCCCGCCATCGACCTCCTCCCGCAGAGCACGCCGCCCTGCTCCTCCTCTGCCGCGGCCCGTTCCTCCAGCGTGCCGCCCTCTTCCCCGTCGACCCCATGTGGAGCTCCTCCTCGGCGCCTTGATCTCGCCATGGCCGCATCCAGCAGCTCCCCTTCCTTTCCTCCCGCGCCGGCCACCATCTCGAGCTCTTCCCTGTGCCTGCAGCCGCCGGACGCACCATGCTCCGACCTCGTCGTGCTGGCCCGTTGTCCTCTCCTTCCGTGGCCGCCCTCCCCAGCAGCTCCGGCCGGCCCAAGCTTCCCTCCTGCCGCCTCCGCTCGCGCCTCCTCGTTGGTCCCTGTCCGTGGCTGTGTTGCTGCTGCTGCTGTTACCGCTGCCGACCCCGACGGTCCTTTCCCGTTCCCCAGCTCCTTGTCTCTGTTCCCGTCCCCGACCCGTGTCGTGCCCGTGGTCTGCCCCTGCCTGTGAATGTCCAGCCTGTGAATATCCATCTTCAAGGTGTTTGATGAAATGCCCGCAAGGAGCCAACACGTTCCCGCCTCCGGGTCGTGTCTGTGCGTGTCTCCGTTGTCATGCCATGCTGCTGTCATGTTCCCGACATCTCCGTCCCTGGTGTTTCCCGATTCCTCGTTTCGGTTCCCGTTTGTTTCCCGATGCCCGTTTCCCGACGGGAAGTTTCCCGGTCGTTCCCCGTTTCCTTCCCCGACGTGTTCCCGACGTGAACAGAAGTTCCCCGTTTCCGTTCCCCGTTCCCGGTTTCCCGTCGTGAAGCTCGTGAAGGCCGATCCCCGACACCTCAGATGCCGTGAACCCGAAGACGGATACGTCGAGTTCTTCCCCGACCGGAACCGCCGAGTTCTCCGATGCCGAGTCCCCCGATGCCGTGGACCCCGTTGACCCCGAAGCCGGAACGACAAGGTCCGCCACGACGACGACCCGAGTACGACTACTTCCACGACATCGACTACTTCGACTACTCCGACTCCGGATGAACGACTACTTCAACTACTTCGACTACAACGACTACTTCGACTACTTCCTCTCCGATCCGAAGATGATGGTTCCCAAATCCGAAGTTCCTCGTTCCGATGTTTGACCCAAACCCTAACCCCTATACCATATACATGCGTATCTTATACAATCATGCATCATTAATTAACATCGCACCTTTATCTATTTAGTCGAATTAAATCAATTTAATTATGGGGTTTCTCCGATGCATCTATATTTTGCACCGATCCCATTTAAAATGTTTTGCCATGTGTTAGGGAATAAAATTGGACAACATTTAATTTGTCATGCATCATTTCATCAACATGCCGCTTCTTTTGCCGTAGTAGTAAAATGCATCTTTTCCGTTGTCCAGTGTTTGTTGCTTCTTTGGGAATAGGACGATGAGTTGATGCGAGCAACGACAGGTTCTGCTACCTCTACCGGATTGCAGGCAAGTGATACTCCCTTGCTATCTTTGCTTGTTTTCCCGTCTCTTACTCGTCCTATCTTTTGTTCCTTGCTAGCCTTATGCCATGATGCTTGTGTCACGATCCTATTTGCATGTTTACCTTGCAGCCATGATATAGCCACACCCCCACATCCTATTAACCTGTGGTTTGTTTACCTTGTTAGTCTTGCGAGTCATAGTGCATGCTTAGGTGCTTTGCTTCAGTCCTGTTATCTTTTTGTCTAGTCTCGTTAACATGATAGCTAGGCTCAACTAAAATGGTAATCTTTACTTTCTGTTGCGATGGGAATAATATAATAAAGATAAGGCACCGGCGGAAGGCCAATCGTGGTGATTTGTTCTGCTAGTGTCGCCTAGGACCCGAGTTCTTTTCCGCTGATCCAAGACTGAGCGCACTAACCACATGTGGGAGTTCTATGGGCCTCCCCGCAATCTATTACCGGAACCTCAAACCTGTCTAGGAGCCACAACTTAGTTCGGGTGTTTCCATTTGCACGCGTACAACGATGATGATGAGAAGGTAAGATGATGATGGATACGTGGTTACTTACGGTAGGGTTGCGGAATGGGCGTTTATCGCATGCGGAAGGAGGGGCAATCGTATGAGTGTTCCCTCCCGAAGCCGTTCTCGCATCGGTTAGGCCCACCTCGAACCTTCGGCCGGACTCTCAAGGTGGATCAGTCCTAGCTAGGTGGCTCCCTGGACTTGTTTGTAGAGAAGGGAAGTATTGCGTCGAAACCTCCACTGGTACACCTCTAAGCGAGAGTTTCGATGCGTGTGGGTTCATTGGTGCAATTCTGCAGGGTGAAATCTTTTCGAAAAGCCGTGTCCGTGGTTATGGACGACTTGGTGAAATGCGCTGGCTAAAAAGATCATAGAGGACTTGCACCTTATGATGATAATAACTTGACTAGTAAGATAGATTACTTGAATAATAAGCCATAAAACTTGTCCACCGTGTGAGTGCCCGGACTTCTTCCTCGTGGGCTGAGGATACGAGGGAGTCGTTTTAGGGCGGGTTTGTTTGGTGAGTAGTTTAGTTGGTTTCTTATGCGCTCTCTTACCTTGTCTCTGATAGACGAAAGTTGTAGTGTGTCTCTATAAGTTGTTAGTGCTGCTTGCCGCCGCCTCAATCACTAACCCTCTTCCCCGGAATTCCAGCTTTGATATCTTGTGAGTATTACTTGCCAGTACTTCTACTAGTATTGACCCCTTCGGGGCTGCTATTCCAATGCCGCCAAACAGGTTTGAAGTCTGACGACGTTAGCTTGGGAATCCCTCCGGCTTGGCCTGGGAAGGGATATGGTGCCTTCGTTTATCTTCAGGACTCTTAGTCCAATTTGTTTCTTGTCCATAGCCGGACGCTACCCGCTTCCGTTGTTATTTTGGATCTTTGTATTGTATCTTTTTTCTTGACTCGGTGAGTCGTTGTTGTATATATGCTCTTTTGTGGGTTCCATCGAGATCTGTTGTAATGTTATCACAATTCCACCCGCATAACGTGTGTGTTGCGACGTGCACGTTATGCCTGGTGGGCGTCCTCTAGGATCGTTATTATGCGGATTTGGCGGGAATCGCTCAAGTCTGCATAGTACCGATATTGGGACGTTACAACCGCCAAATCCTTATTTACTATGGCCATTGGGTCTTCTGTCCGAGGGGCTGAAGGGGGATTTTGAAGTGTTTGAAACTTGGAGCGCGAAATATTTCGGGGCAGGCGGGACTATTTGGCGCTCATGAGATTTTGAATTTGGCGGACTAATAGAAAAAAGGTACCATACTCCCCCTGTCAATTCTTCAGGACAAATCAATAGTGTATCAGGCCAACATCCATGATCACCGATTAAAAGATGTACTCTAGATCCATTTATGACAGGATGCACATGAAAATGGTGTGTTGTCAACAGCTAATATATTAGGCGTCGGCACATATTTCTCTACATGGACGTAAATAATATTACATAACATATAAAAGCATTATCTACTCCATCAAACTAACTTAACACAAACCCGTTTAAAAAATAGTTCGATTGGAGGAAACTATGTTTCATCCCACACACAAACTTAGCTGCAACCACCGCCAAACCAAACAGACATCATACATCTAATGCTCTACACAACGCCAACCTTTCCTGCACTCCCAGCTAATGTGGTACAGCCCCAAGGCCCCCAAACAGAAGGTGCAGCCAGAGTTGCATCGGCCGCTGATGATAGATATTGATAACTTAGGTAGTGCCCCAAGCGAAGGCGGAATTGTAGCTAGTAGCAGTTTTCCCCCGATTAACGAACCGAGGTTTATCGAACCAGTAGGACTTTGAAAACAACAACGAGGTGAATGTTGAAGATCTCTGGTGCTTGACCTTCAACAGACGTGGACCTGCACACACTCAACCAAAATACTTTGCCCCCAACGGTGGAGAGGTTGTCAATCTCTCCGGTCTCGCAGAACATAAAGCGGTTAATTGTATGACGAAATAGATAAAATATGAAAACTGACCAGAGGAGTAATGATGATTAAAAGCAAGTAAATGAGATTGTAAACAATGTAAATAGATGGACCCGGGGGCCATGGGTTCACTAGTGGAGTTAAGCTTGATCAGACATGCAACCAACACAATCTTGATCAAGATAGTAATGCAAAGCACATGAAGTGAATAAGGTGATCCAAAACAATTGTCTATAGTTGAAATTAAGCAAACAATGATTAACAAACGCTAGCTAACAAATGCTAGAAACTTTTCATGAATAAGTGCATTGGAGACATGAAACCATACAAAAGGTTTAGAAAGAAGAATTGCGAAATATGTCTCCAATGCAAAGTATCAATCATTCTTCAAAGCATCTAATTAGTCATTCATGAAAATAGCCAAGCTCAAGTCAGGTGTCCTAATCCATCTACTTCACAAATCAACTGTTTCGAAGTCTAGTCAACTAGTGCAAGTAAGAAGTGGCTTTGGCACCATAATGTTTTTGCAAAGAGAACAATGATGGAGGTTGGGAAGTTCAAAAAGAAAGGCTCAAACAGTGGAGAAAGTAACCACAAGACAGAAGGAAGTCCCGTAGTTGACACTGTATGAGGAGTAGTGATTTCCATGCAACGGATGCACATAGAGCTATAAGTGTACGAAAGCTCTCCAATGGAACTAGTGGGGGTGCATCCAACTTGCTTGCTCATGAAGACCTAGAGCTCACTTGAGGAGGCTCATCCTTGGAATATAAAAGCCAAGTTCTGTAACGTTAATTCCCCACATAGTTATACAAATGAAACATGAAAACTCTCTATAATGAAGTGTAGGTACTACTACTACAAGTGTGGAATAAAGGATAGTAGTGTTGCCCCCTCTCTCTTTTATATTTCTCTTTTTTTTTTAATTGTGGCCTCTGTGGCTCTTTTAAATTTTCTCTCATTGGTCGCTTTTGGACTCTTTTATGTGGCCACTTTGGACTCTTTTCAATATGCTCACAGGTAGGGGCAACACTCTATTTTTACAAGATGATCATCACACTTTTGGTACTCATAACTTATAAGACTAATACATGATGTATAAAAGAAGATATGCATCATCGACCGTAGTGTGGAAAAAATGTAGAACATGTGGCAAGCCACGCTGCACACTAACTCAATGATCAAGCAAACTATTTGGTAATGAAGAACGACATCAAGTCATGTAATGTAATGATGGATGTTGCATGGCAATGTATCTCGGAGCGGCTATGGAAATGCCGTGATAGGTAGGTATGGTGGCTGTTTTGAGTAAGATAGTTGGCTTATGTGTAGGAGAACAGGATGAAGTTCTCCCACGGAGTTGGATGTGCTCGCGAAGTATGCACCAATCTCAATGTGAGAGAGGGCATTGCGCAGCACCGAAGAGGCTAATAAAATATGGAATTGGAAGTGCCAAAAAAAAACTCAACAATGCATTTCGTATATTGCAAACAACTAGCAGTTTCAATGTTCCACAAATGGTTAGAGACACCCCGAGAGGGATCGTGGCGGCGACAAAAATGCCCCGTTGGCTTCCCCGACCATTGCAGTAACTACCCACTAGGAACTTATTTTCAACTTATTAGAATTCATGACACATTAGCAATGTTGACTTAGGTCATTTAGTTCAGAAAAGTACGGCTCCACGCTTTAATAAGACCTCTCCACTAATCAGCTCTAACACCATTAACCAACACATTTTAACCATTAGTTATTTGAGTGCCTCAAAACAATTGAAGGGTATCAAATTATCCACTTAGTGATCTACAAGACTATGCAGGTTTTTTTCTACTTCATACCACTGCCACATGCATAGCATTTTTCCGATCTAACACATTAACCAAGCAACCAAAACAACTCTCCAACAAATATAAGTGAAGAACAAGAGAGTTTAACTTAACAACTAGCAGCTCTAAACAAGATAAAAGCTAAAAGCGAGAGCTTACTAGAAAACAGATAGTAGCTAAGAATACTCAAAAAGATATAAGCGAAGCAAAGAGTATTCAAACGAAAAAGCGGAGCGTGTCTCTCTCCCACACAAATAAAGCTAGGATTCAACAAAGATATGACTAGCAAACAAACTAACAAAACTGAAAGTAAAAAGACCCTCCAAGCATCTTATATTTACTAATTGGAGGCACCATAGGAGCCACCACATTAATCCTGGAGAAAGCATCTAAAATAACCGTTAGATCTAAACTGTACGGATGGGATAGGCAAGTGGTTTTTTGCGGATGCTAAAAGTCCTAGAAGCGTACGGATCGTGTTCATATTGAAGAAAAAAAATCTATTCGACGCCGTCGCCTGTGATCGTCATCTCCATGACTCCATCGCTCCTCCGCGATGGCTATTCCGCCTTGATCGCTTGCCGCAGCTACGGCTGCAGACGTCCTCACGCGGCTTGAGCACCTAACGATGAGGGAAGGTTCGATCGACTCAAGTGATAGCAAGTAAGGATCGTGGCTCCCTCTTCCAGGTCTCCAAGGCCACGGCTCTCCTCTGTCCTCTAGCCCTCTTAGTCTTTAGCTCGAGGGGTTCAACATCAGCGAGTGCTGAATTGGCTCCAAATTTAGTATGAGTGTTTATCCCCTAGATTTGTGCCTGCAGTTCTAATAGATGGCGGTTCCTGATATGGCGAGTAATCAAGGTCGACAGGTTGATCCGCCAGCCATGCATACCCACCTCCTGAGTGATTCGTGATATACATGGATGCAAGGTGGCCATCGCCCTGCATCCCAAGCAGCGGAGGCCATTTTTTGTGCAAACCTTCCACCTCCTGGAGCATTGGACTGCACGCTCGCTCTAGCTTCAGCTCCGATCGATGGGGCATTAGGCTAGCTTTTTAATGGTACACAATTCTCGTCATCGCTTGCCTACTAGGTCAGGGATCTTCTTGCACTTGGAATTATTATGTAGCTGATTGTAACCCTGTTATAGTGGAATAGAATCTCGATAATTTCCCCACACAAAAAATCTCACCCTGGTGGAAGATATGTCATGCTAATCGGTGGCAAATATGGTTTAAGATTTTTCTAGGGAACTCAGATATTTTGGTTTTCTGATCTTCCAAGTGCAAAATCATACTAGGTTTTATTTGCGCATTTAAATTCATGTGAGAAAACTATGCTTATTAAGATAATTATAAGTTAGACGATTGTACACTTGATATATATGTACACTAATCTTATTTCTGCATCTCAAACAGGTGACGAGTAGATGTACAGTGGTCGCTGCATTAGCGTCGTTCTAGGCTTACAAGAAGGTGAGGATGTCCACGTCGGAAGGCCGACGAAAGCATCGACCAGTATAGTGTGGCAGCCAATGATAAATAGGTGACAACATCTCTGTTTTTGCCGATTGGTCCTACTGAGAAAATTTTGCTGCCTCTTATGCAATTATTAATAACGAAAAGTCTATAAAAATGAAGTTATTTTATCAAACCCAGTAACCATGAACATGCTCTATGTTGCTTCAAAAGAATAATATAATTAGCATACCCTTCTTGCCTTCGCTTTTAGTTTCTGAAGCTCACAGACTGATGAGAGGGCGCCGCCGTGGGCATGGTCGTGCAATTACAGGTCACGATTTTGAGATCCGTAGTGGTGAGTATTCCCCGAACATTATTTATTACTCCCTCCGTTTCACAATATAAGATGTTTTAGGTGTTTCACATGTTGTCTAGATTCGGACTAAAAGGAATGGAAAGAGAGTGGACATATATACTAAAACATGTCTAGATACATGTGGTCCAAATGTGAATGTGGAAAAAGTCTAAAACATCTTATATTATGGAATGGAGGGAGTACATAAAAGTTTGTTATACATGTCTAAAAGAATGAAGAAATGGTCATCTTATAAGATTGATGTCTCCACATAAGTATTGACCGAAGACTTTCCTATTCAGTTGTAAACATCCGGTGTTTATTTGATTTTGCTACTCATATTTTGTTATAAAGATCACAGTGTGATCACAGTTGCCATAAAATGTATGTAGTGTAAATGTTATAGTTTCATGAATAATGACCCGTATATTATCATTAGTAGCCGTAACCAAAATTGATATGTTGTTGCAGACCTGTAGGAGACTCCAATTTCTATAGGTATCGAATTTTTTCCCGTTTGTAAATATCTTTATGGGTTTCTCTTCCCATTGCTATCACTGAAATCTATTAATATTGGTGGATCTAAGTTCAAATATAGTATTTGTCTAAGATACAACATGCAGGACCGCAAGAAAACAAATAACCACAAATAAATCTGCACGTTGGTTTGGCTAAGCAATTTTAATATTTTAGTTGTCGAACCTGTTGCTAAAGGAAATATAAACAATTCTCAAAAGACAAAGTAAAATTTCGTGCGATTAGACTAAATCTATATATTCGCCAATAATGCAGTTTTGGTGCAATTCTTGCTAAAATATTGAAGTTCACATAAAAAAACGTTTTTTCAAAAAGGATCAACTAACGGATTGTTCGTAGAAACTAGACCGTGCATGTGCACGGGTTGATGACTAGTGATTATAACTTGATTAGTAAGATAAATTATTTAAATAATAACCCATAAAATTGTCAACTGTGTGAGTGCCTTTCGGCTTGCTGTCCGTGGTTTAAACGGGCAGGTAAGGAATCGGCTGGGTTATGTTTGGTGTTAGCATAGTTGGTTACCTATGCACTCTCTTACCTTGTCTCTTTTAGACGAAAGTTGTAGCGAGTCTGTATAAGTTGTTAGTGCTGCTTGGCGCCGCTTATCGCTAACCCTTTCCCCCGGAATTCAAGCTTTGATATCTTGTGAGTATTACTTGCCAGTACTGTTTATAGTACTGACACCTTCGGGGATGCTATTCCAATGCAGCCGACAAGTTTGAAGTCTGATGACGTTAGCTTGGGAATCCCTCTGGCTTGGCCTGGGTAGGGATATGGCGCCTTCGTTTATCTTCGGGACTCTTAGTCCAATTTGTATTATTATCCGTAACCGGATAGTCTTTCGCTTCCGTTGTTATTTGGATCTTTGTATTGTATCTTTTGCTCTTGACTCGGTGAGTCCTTGTTGTATATATGTTCTTTTGTGGTCTCCATCGAGAACTGTTGTAATGGTCATCACAATTCCACCCACATAATGTGTGTGTTGCGACGTGCACGTTATGTCTGGTGGGCATCCTAGGATCGTTATTATGCGGATTTGGCGGAAACGCTCAAATCTACATTGTACCGATCCCGGGGCGTTACAAAGTGGTATCAAAGCCATGGTTATTCGATACCCTGCGGGTCCGCTCTGCCTCTAGGATACCCTAGCTAATGGTCGGTGTTGTAGAGTGTACAAACTAACTTAATAAAGTTATTTGAAAAGATCTCGATAGGAATTCTTGTTTATTCCTTACCGCTATTCTATTCCTTCTCTTACCTTATATGATTTAAATCTTCTCTCTTATCTATCTTCCGGTTATAGCATCTTCGTGGGTGGACGATCTTTTGCCTTTTACCTAATAGGTTCGATCTTTGGAAACATCTTGACCAACGAACATCGCCATCGACGGAAGTAAGAACCTCTTGTTAGTGGTGTCGATAAGATCTAAATGGTTCCTGAAGATTCGATAGTTTAACCCTACTCTTTTCCCCCCGGCGGTAGTGTGGATCTCGGGGCGAGATCCCTTGTTCGTGGTGTCGGTTGTAACATCCCTTCCCCAAAATTAGATTTGTTTGTTATTATATTTTTGCATCATCATCTATCACCTTGCATTTTTTGCAAAAGAAAAATCAAAAATATTATTTTAACAAAACTATTTTTTATTTGCAAATTAATCCGAGGATTTAATAAAATCCACCCCTCTCTTTTTCTTTTCTCAAAACTATTTCAAAATATTATTTGGGAATATTTGACAAACTATTTTTAATCAAGAACAAAGTTATAAAAATGTTTGCAAAACTCCCTCTCCTTTTTCATCTCATCCCCTTTTCTCTTCTTTCTCTCTTTTTCCTAATTCTAAAAATGGGAAAATCCTCTTTCAGCCCATCTCCTCTTCCTGTCCTTCCCCCCCGGCCCAACTCCCTTCCGAAAACAGCCCAGCGGCCCATACCGGTTTGCTGCCGTCGTCTTGTTCCGTACGAGCACGCGCTGCTCGCGTGCGACCCTCGCAACTGCGCCGTCGCCTCCACCTTGCCGCCATGCCACCTGCGCCCTTGTCCCTCTCTATAAAGCCAGCAGCTGACCGCTCCTTTCCCCTCTCCAAGAAACCCTAGTCCCCCTTCCCTCTCCACCACCTCCTCCTTCTCCCTTTTTCCCTCTTTGCTTCGCCCTCTCCCGAGCCACCACCCAAGCCACCGAGCCGGAGAAGAACTACAATGCCACCGCCATGGGGACAGCGCCAGGCTAGCATGGAGGAGAACGACCACGTCGACGACGCCTATGCCACGGAGGTGGAGCAGGACTGCAGGAGCGCTCGGGACCATCGTCTACGTCTACGTCCTCTACCACCCGACAACGTCTTCTTCCTCTACACCGGCCGCTCGCCGCCTTCGTCCTCGGGCCACCCCTTCTACCGATCTCGGTGAGCAGCCGCTTCCCATCTAACCTAGACCCCCCTTTCTCCCCTTGCTCTGGATGCCGCCGTCGTGCACATCGTCCTCACCGTCGGCCGCCGTGTCGACCACGTCCACGGGCACGAGCACGGATCCTCTGCCCCAAACCACCCCCTGCACGTACATCACGTGCTCCAGCACCTCGAGGCACTCCCTCGTAGCACCTACACTTCAGCCTCACGCCTGCTGTCGATCTCGCCGCCCTCGCTCCTGTCTCTGAAAGTCTGAATTTTCAGCTATCAAAATTCAGTTAACGGCGCCCCTGCTGCTTCAAGTAAATCTCGAGCCAACTCCAAACGCAACCCCAGCAGTAGCCCAGTGGCTGCGCTCCTACTCTCCTCTCTCGCCGGGCTGAGTTCAATCCCCTCTGCCACCATATATTCCACCCCTTTTTTCTGTTTTATTTTCCTTTTGCAAATTATATCCAAATCCATATATTTTAATTGGTAGCTCCAAATTTGAAATGTTATATATGAAAGTTGTTCAGAAAATTTTGTAGAATTTAAATGTGCCATCAATGCTCATGTTTGCATCAGATAACTTGCACCTTAGTTGTATTCTTCACATCATCTAAATAATCAAATATGGAATGCAAAGGGAATGAATTTAGTAGTTGTCCCAATTCCATTTAATTTTGAGTAGCTCACCTATGCATTGTTATACTTGCTAATAACATTTAATTTTGATGGTTAGAAAAATAACTTGAACCATATAATTATATGTTGGAATCTCGGTTCCGTTTAAATTGGCTAAGTTGCATCTCCTCATGTTTTGCCATGTCATGCATTCATGTCATCGGCATGCCGGTTCTTTTGCCCTAGTAGTAAAATGCATCTTTTGCGCTTCTAGTGTTCGTTGCTTCTTCGGGAATAGGACGATGAGTTGATGTGAGTAATGACAGGTTCTGCTACCTCTACCGGATTGCAGGCAAGTGATACTCCCTTGCTATCTTTGCTTGTTTTCTGTATCTTACTCCTCGTATCTTTTGTTCCTTGCTAGCCTTATGTTACGATGCTTGTATCCCGATCCTATTTGCATGTTTACCTGGCAGCCATGATATAGCCACACCTCCACATCCTTTTAACCTGTTGTTTGTTTATCTTGTTGGCATTTGCGAGTAGTAGCGCATGCTTAGCTTTGTTTGCTCGAGTCTTGCTATCTTTATCTAGTCTTGCTTTAGTATGATAGTTGGGTTAAATTCACATGATAATCTTTAATGTTTGGTGATGGGATATAATTAATAAAGATAAGGCACCGGCAGAAGGCCAATCGTAGTGATTTGTTCTGCTAGTGTCGCCTAGGACCCGAGTTCTTGTCCTCTGATCCAAGACTGAGCGCACTACCCACATGTGGGAGGAAATGGGACTCCCCTCGATCTAGTACAGGATCTGCAGCCTTGTCCTGGGCGCCACAAGTAGTTCGGGTGTTTTCATTTGCGCGACGCTTTATTTATTTGTGATGCAAGTACGGATGGGACGCCTCCGGGACTTATACGTGATGGTTACTTACGGTAGGGCTTGCGGAATGGGCGTTAATCGCATGTGGAAGGGGGGCAATCGTATGAGTGTAGGAGGGCACGGACGTGCTTGTAGGAGGGCCAAGGAGACTCCACACCTCTCCATCGTAGACGTACTTCCATTGGGAAGGAACTACGGAACCAAACCTCCGTCTCCACTTGTGTCGGTTATCTCTATAACCAAACCCCTTTACTTATGCATTTACCTTGTGATAGCCATTTAGCTTGAAGTACTATATATCTTGCTATCCTTGTTGTTTAACTTGCCTAGCATAAGTTGTTGGTGCACATAGGTGAACCTAGTATATTAGGTTTTGTGCTTGATAAATTAAATGCTAGTTTTATTCCGCATTTATCAAGCTTTAAACGTAAAAGTTTTAAATCGCCTATTCACCCCCCTCTAGGCGACATCTCGTTCTTTCAGTGGGCAAGACCTAGCTAGGTGGTTCCGTAGACTTGTGTGGTAGTGAAGGAAAGTATAGTGTCGGATACCTGCCGGTACACCATAGGAAGTGTGCTAATAGCTGGCATCAAGGGTAGAAGAACGTGTGGCTACATTTGTGCACCCCTGCAGGGTTAAATCTTTTCGAAAAGCCGTGTTCGCGGTTATGGATGACTTGGTGACATATGCTGGCCAACAAGATCATAGACAACTTACACCTAATGATTATAACTTGATTAGTAAGATAGATTACTTAAATAATAACCCATAAAATTGTCAACTGTGTGAGTGCCTTTTGGCTTGCTGTCCGTGGTTTAAACGGGCGGGTAAGGAATCGACTGGGTTATGTTTGGTGTTAGCATAGTTGGTTACCTATGCGCTCTCTTACCTTGTCTCTTTTAGACGAAAGTTGCAGCGAGTCTCTATAAGTTGTTAGTGCTGCTTGGCGCCGCTTATTGCTAACCCTTTCTCCCGGAATTCAAGCTTTGATATCTTGTAAATATTACTTGCCAGTACTGTTTATAGTACTGACCCCTTCGGGGCTGCTATTCCAATGCAGCCGACAGGTTTGAAGTCTGATGACGTTAGCTTGGGAATCCCTCCGGCTTGGCCCGGGCAAGGATATGGCGCCTTCGTTTATCTTCGGGGCTCTTAGTCCAATTTGTATTATTATCTGTAGCCGAATACTCTTTCGCTTCCGTTGTTTTTGGATCTTTGTACTATATCTTTTGCTCTTGACTCGGTGAGTCATTGTTGTATATATATTCTTTTGTGGGCTCCATCGAGAACTGTTGTAATGATCATCACAATTCCACCCACATAACGTGTGCGTTGCGACGTGCACGTTATGCCTGGTGGGCGTCCTATGATCGTTATTATGCGGATTTGGCGGAACGCTCAAATCTACATAGTACCGATCCCGGGGCGTTACAGTGAGTGTAATAGCACATTGTGCACAGTCCATCTGACCCTCATACTTTGACATCCAATCCATGCCTAGTAGCACATAATATGTAAAGTGATAAAAACGAAGTTCAACGAAGACGACCTTATGATAGTCGATGAAGATGGGGGGATGCCTTGGGCATCCCCAAGCTTTGACTCTTGATAGTTCTTGATATTCAGAGGGGGTGCCATGGGGGCATCCCCAAGCTTGAGCTTTGATCCATCCTCGATTTCTTCATATTCCTCTCCTTTGGAACTTAAAAACTCCCTTCACACAAAACTTCTTATAATTTGATTAGAGGGTTAGTGCTCATAAATTAAAATGCACATGTGTTCAACTCAAGACAAATTGCAAACCAACTTTATTAAACATTAGCTACTGTTTACTAAGCCTCAATGTGGCACTCTACCCCTAGAGTATCACATATGACGATGGTAAAGAGACAAGTGCAAAATAAAAGCAGAATCTGTCAAAATCTGAACAGTCTGTAAAGATCGAATTTTTTGAGGCACTTCTGCAGCTCAAATCAAAAAACTTAAAACTAACGAAAGATAGATAAAAGCATCAGGCTTGCAGTCAAATATTATCATAAAAAGATAAATTCTTGCGATTTTAGGATTTTCGTGCAACAGTCGCACATAATCTGTTTTTGGACAGCAACACAATACCTCGCACTTTCAATGCATTAGAGGCTAAAGTTGGCACAAAAAAAAAACAAAAAAAAAACATACAATGAAGTTGCTACAGAGGTAATAACTTCATGACTCAAGAAAAGCAAAAAACCAAACTAAAAATAAAAGATGGGTTGCCCCCCAACAAGCGCTTTTCTTTAATGCCTTTTAGCTAGACGCAATGATTTAAATGATGCTCTAATAAGAATAAGAGTTGACAAAAGAGAGCATCAAGAAATAAATACCAAACATATTTAAGCCTAACCCACTTCCTATGCATAGGCATCTTGTACAAAAACAATTCATTGAAGCATAAAGCTAGTAGCATAGGAAGACAAAGCAAGTGCAACTTCAAAACTTGCAACAAAAAGAGAGGTGTCTTAGTAACATGAGAACTCCAACAACCATATTTTCCTCTCTCATAATAATTTTTAGTAACATCATGAACAAACTCAACAATATATCTATCACTTAAAACAGGCTTTTCATGATCTAAAAGCACATAATTTCGGTCTATCTAAAAAATAGTGGGATCAAACCCACTTTCAATAGAATTATAATGTTTACCATCAAGTAACATAGGACCATCGTCAAGAGCATTATCATATAACCTTTCTAAGCACAACTCTTCATTAACATGTATCTCAATGGTAGGAACAAATAAAGGATTATCATAGGATTTATCAATATAGCACGGATTATCATAAATAACAAGATCATTTTTATCAAAAAGGGATGTTTCAAAAGAATCAATGGGATCATAACATTCATTCTCATTTTGTAAGGAAGGAGGACAATCAAATAATGTATGAGCTAGAGATTTACTCTCATTAGAAGGTAGAGATGGGTAGCTACTCCATTCTTCCTCCTCTTGTTCGTCACTCTCCTCCTCATTTTCATCCAATGAGCCTCCAGTTTCAATAATTTCTTCTTCCATAGGCTCCTGCACGACAATAGTCTCTTCTTCTGGGGGAGATAAACCCTTAAGATATTCAGTAATATAACAATTTTCATCTTTGTAATTATCCATGCAATAATTAAGTATAGCAAAACTTTCAGATTTATAAGGATCATCTTCATTATTTTCAATCAAAGAAGAAATTTCATAAGCACCCTTCCACGCAATAAATTCTTCAATAGGTTCCACATCATAAAAATCATAGTTTCCCTTAGCATAAGATGCTAAGGTTTCATTATCATTACCAGCACATTGAAAAGGAAGGTGTTTAAAAGTCATGCTACAACTAGACTCATCACAGCAATAAGATATATCATAATTTAAGCACAAGTCTCTAGCATAATTGTTCAGAGTATTAATTATTTTCCATAAGTGTATCCCTTTTTGTGACAAGCGGTATTCCTTATAATATTCTTGTTGATCCTCTGTGAACACGCCTTGCCAATAAGATCTAGTTTCAAAGAAGTTAACCATTGAGAACAACCAAAAAACTAAGCATACTAATAAAACAGGATAAAAGACTACACTAATTTTGTTTGGGTTTTAAAATTTTGAAACAGGAAAATAAACTAAACGAGATATAAAGCAAACAAGACAAAAACAAATTAAAGAGATTGAGAGTATGAGACTCCCCTTGCTGTAGCTCAAAGTCCCCGGCAACGGCGCCAGAAAAATGCTTGATGGTAGATATTGATAAGTTGGGTAGTGCCCCAAGCGACGGTGGAATTGTAGCTAGTACCAGTTTTCCCCCGATTAACGAACCGAGGTTTATCGAACCAGTAGGAATTTGAAATCAACAACGAGGTGAATGTTGAAGATCTCTGGTGCTTTACCTTCAACTGACGTGGACCTGCACACACTCAACCAAAATACTTTGCCCCCAACGGCGGAGAGGTTGTCAATCTCTCCGGTCTCACAGAACACAAAATGGTTAATTGTATGATGAAATAGATAAAATATGAAAAGTGACCAGAGGAGTAATGATGATTAAAAGAAAGTAAATGACATTGTAAACAATGTAAAAAGATGCACTCGGGGGCCATGGGTTCACTAGTGGAGTCTCTCAAGTAAATAAAATATGCATGTGATGGGTGAACGAATTACAGCTAGGAAATTGACAAGATCATGACACAAACCCAATTTAGCTATGACAAAAAGGACATGATAATATTTATGGAGGCATCACGACACGGAACAAAGACCGTTGAGTCCAACTGCGTCTTTGTCTAAAAAGTCCACCACGGGATCGCTATCCAGCCTGTCACCCAACGGTATTAAGTTGCAAGCAACAAACAATTGCATTAAGTAAAGTGCATGAAGTAAGCAATACTAATATCAAAATAGACATTAACACCGCTGTTTTACCCTTATTAACAACAGCACACCCTCGCCCTTAGACGTTTCTGTCACTCGTGCCCAAGAACAAAAGGGGGCATGAACCCACTATCTAGCATAAATACCCTCTCTTGGAGATACACACAATCACTTGGCCAAAGTAACTACGCACATCGGAGATCATGCAAGAACATAAATTACTCATATAAGAATCATGCACAATCTGAACATAACTTCATAATCCATTGGATCCCAGCAAACACATCACATAGCATTACAATAATCGATCTTGATCATGTTAGGCAGGTCACAAGATCATAAGACATGAAGCACAAGAGAGAGAGACTACCAACTAGCTACTGCCATGGACCCGTAGTCCAAGGTGAGACTACTCACAAATCATCCCGGAGGAAGGCATGGCGACGAAGAGCCCTCCGGGATCGATCTCCCCTCCGACAGAGTGCCGGGATCAGCTTCAGATTGTACCCAGAACTAGGGTTTTTGGTGACGGCGTGTCGGGGTCGAGTTTCTGGAAAATAATGGCTGCCTCGACGTTTTTAGTTTTTTAGGGATTTTATGGGCGTCGGAGGGGGCCGAGGGGGTGCCCTAGGAGCAGGGGCGGGCTCCACCCACGGGTCCTAGGGGGGCCGTGGCAGGAGGCCGCCTGTGCCCTGTGGGTAGCCCCTCAGGCTCCCCTTTGGTCTTCTGGTGCCTTTCGTCGAGTAAAAATTCTCCGTAAATTTTCGTCCAATTTCGAGAATATTTCCAGAAGTAAATTTTCTGAAATACAAATACAGCAAAAACAGGGAACTGCACTGGGCATTTTGTCAATAGGTTAGTCCGACAAAATGCATAAAAATGACATAAATGACAGTAAAAACATGTGACAATATCACAAAACTAGCATGGATCACTCAAAAATTATAGATACGTTTGAGACGTATCAGCCGCCAAAACAAACACAAAGTAGACTGCTGCAAACAAACACAAACTAAGCTATCTATCGCAACAGTGGAACACAGGGTTCCCCTGATGCGGTCAAAGTGGGTCCACCGTCAGTGGGCCCACCAAGAAGGCGAACAAGGCAAGGGTTCAAGACTGGCAGATGGGCCCCCATCTGCCCCACGGCAACCAGGCAAGGACGGCATCGACAACCACGACTAAGGGCTGGGGAACCATCCGGGGTCACCCCCAACCCGGCAGACGACACGGAGGTCTCGGGGACCCGGACGCCCGGCAGTAGGCCAGGCTCACCTCCGGGTTCCAGCCTCCGTACAAGCGGAGAGGATAAGCTTGCCAGCTCCGGCTGGAAGCTGCTAGAAGACTTGGGCGCCAAGAAGTTGGAGGCGCCGCAGGGGGACACGGTCGGTAAAGGTATCAGCCTTTGTCCGCCCGCCCTGCAAAAGGTGGGCGACCGCACCTAACCCCCCTCAGTAGAATACTTAGACGATAAGATGCCACGTCGCCCCCTAAGAAGAACCCGGAGGGGTTTTCCCGCCTAAAACCCTTCCGCCCCCAAATGTGCCCTTGTGGGATCCCCTTAGCCTATAAAAGGAGGACCAAGGCACCTGAGGGAAGGGACGGAATTCCAGAGAGTCGGAGGCTAGGCTAGGTAGCGCACCAGATGAGAGTAGCATAAGCGAGAGGTGATCTCGTCTTGGATAGGATCTGCTCGTCTTCAACCTCTAGCCAACACCTCCCGGGTTCTCACCCGCAACCACCTCTGTAAGCCACACCATGATAAGCCATTGAATCCAGACATGTAGGAGTGGGGCTTTTAGCCTTCGGGCGGCCTGAACCTGGGTAAACTCCCTGTGTCCCTATGTTGCTTGCTAGTACGTAGATCGGAGGTCTCGACGAGGTTCTCCTGGAAGTAGGCATCTCCCAGCCTCCTTCATGCCCCGTGCCGAACCTAAAAAGGGGTATCCTTTACTCCCGGTGTCCGGGATCTAAGACACGACCTCTGGCGCGCCAGGTAGGAGGCGCAAGCGCTGGATTCGTCTTCCTCGACGTCGAGATCTTCATCGAGATCTTGATCAAGGTCTGCGTCGACCTCGTCGCCAGGTTCATCAACAAGGTCTGCGTCGACCTCATCGCCAGGTTCTTCGACAAGGTCTGCGTCGACCTCGTCGCCAGGTTCGTCGACAAGGTCTGCATCGATCTCGTCCTCAGGTTCATCGAAAAGGTATGCGTCGAGCTCGTCGCTAGGTTCTTTGACAAGGTCTGCGTCGTCCTCGTCGCCAGGTTCATCGACAAGGTCTGTGTCGACCTCATCGCCAGGTTCATCGACAAGGTCTGCGTCGACCGCGACGCCGAGTTCTATGACAAGATCTACTTCGGCCGTGCCACCAAGTTATGCGCCAGCGTGGCTCGGAAGAAAAAGGCCAAGACCGATGTGGATTATCTACGGTAAACGGGGCTCGGCTTCAACCCTGAAGAATCCTCGGAGGCACCTTCTGCCCAAGGTCAAGCCCGCGGGATTCAGTTCGTCCCCCCAGCAGCGCACGTCAGCCCGGTTGCCAATGAGAAGAAACCTCAAGGAAGTGCTACAAGCATCGATGTACCTCTTGCCCCGCAGACGCGCGGAGCGAAGGAGGAACTCTGCTTGGAAACACCACCGGCCGCACTCCTCCGAGAAGAGGAGATTTTGAGCCCAAGTGAGAAGAGCCAGCTCCCCGATGGAGATCCCCATGTCTATGTGCCACAAGAGATCCAGATCCCTTTGGGCGAAGATGGTCAGCCGGGACCCTGGTGTTCGTACCATTAGTTTGATAGGCACAATGTTGATGACTGCCGAGAGCTCAACAAGCGTCCGAGAAGCGGGGAGTGCTACACCTGTGGGGAACTTGGTCACCTCAGTAGGGATTGCCCTCTCAATCCGAGACTGAAGAAAGCCAAGAAAAAGAGATCGCTGAGAACTTTCGCCAACATTTCCACTCAAATCGACAATTTGGACGAACCCTGCTCACCACCAGTAACGCAAAGAACACAAGAGAGTCAGAGAATGACCACCACTAGCTGGAATCAAACTTTCTTTTACGAAGGTCTCCCCGGAGAAGAGTGGGATCTGCCGGTTCACATCGTGACGATACACCCGGGACCAAGTGGACCTCCCCGGAAGTACTGGATCGCAAAGTGGATGGCCTCTGGGCGTCAAGGATAAAGAGCCAGAGAGGGTCTCCGGACCGGCACCATAAAGGTGTCAGTAAGGCGGACATGCCTTCAAGCGGTGTCGGAACCGAGAGGGTCTCCGGACCGGCACCATAAGGGTGCCAGCAAAACAGACGTGCCTTCATGCAGCATCGGGAACACAAGGGTGTCAGGACCAGGGCCAATGGGCCCCAGCCATTAAGGTCCTGCGCTAGTGGAAGTTGGCTCGGCAGGCGGCTATTTCATCACGGGTCCCTGACCCTGCGGGTAACCGCAGGCAGGGCAGAGTTATGTCTTAAAAACGGCATAGAAGACCCGCTATGGCAGCAGCGCGATGAAAAAATGGTGAAATAGTCAAAGGAGGTCGACACTGAGCTAAGTATAAACGTGCTTGCACGGGATTTTTCCTTGTTGCATATGTTTTATGCATTTTGGCTAAGACGAAAGCGGGTGTTGTTTTGGGGTGTCACCTCCATGACAAAACTATTAGTTTCCCTCGGGCAGTGGATTCGTGGGCTGAGGTCCGTGCGGTCAAAAAATGGTGGGTTCTTGGGGGGATGCGCCATGTGTGGGTAGTTCAGATCCGTCTGATTGCCCACGGCTGGTTAGCTCTCACGCCCAGTAACCCTTCCCGAGAGCGTGAAGCCTCCATGAATGTAGTAAAACCGATAAAACTTGGAAAAAGTTTATTTACATTCGAGATGTGCAAGTTTACAAGTCTTATTTGGTGGCACAACTCCCAAAACGCAGTTCACAATCCCTAGTATTGTCTCGTTTGTTTTCAGGATCACTTGTCGTCCTCGCGGGAGAGACACTCCATGATCTCGTTCACCTGGCGGGTTACCTCAGGATTGGACAGCATCTCGGGGGTAAGGCCCTCCAGGTCGGGCAGCGAGGGAAGTTGCTGCTGCCGCTGAAGGAGGGCCGCGATGAGTTGGGCGGCCACCTGCCGGGCCGCAACCCTCGCCGCCTGGAGGGAGTAGGCGTGTGCCTCCTTGGCCTTCGCCAGGTCACGCTGCACCGTCCTGAGCTGGTTGGACAGCTCCTCGTGCCGGTCCCAGGCTATATATTTGCGCCTGCGATTTGCTCATATCCATGGCCGCCTGATTCTCGGTGAGTTCCTTGGCCTCCGTCCGCCGCACGATGTTCATGCGTTCGGTGGCTTCATCCCGAAACTTCACCGCACCCTCCAGATTCCGGATCTTCTCTCTCCAGCGCGATGCGGTGAGCGCATGCGCTCTTCTTGAGCTCTTCGGCCTCGGCAAGGGCCATCTTCTGCGCGTTGACAGTGGCTGTCAAAGACGCAATCTTTGCCGCATGCTCGTTCCGCTCATCTCGAGCCCTTCGGAAGTCCTCCCGGACTTGTCTCCGGCATCTCACCTCATGGGCGAGGTCTTTCTTCAACCTGGAGATCTTCCGGTCTCTCCATGTGATGGCCTCGTCTTTCACCCGGATGGTCTCTGCTATTTCCGCTTTCACCTCATGACGAGTCCACCCTACCACGTTCAGCATCCCTTGCTCTAGGCATTCCTCATCGAGGGCCTCCCTAGTCTGGAACATCTCCTCTGCCTCGAGGTAGGCCTTCTCCTGAGCTTCAAACGTGCGGAGGTGCTGCTGCAGCTCTTCATGCCGACGAGACAGCCTAAGCTCATGGGCGTTGAGCATCTTCTCGTTCGCTGCTACCCGCGCCTCTCGGGCTCGCACCTCCTCCTCCTAGGAGGAGAGACAGGGAACCTGCCGCCCAACCTCGGCCTTCGCGAAGGCTAAGAACTCCCTGATGTTGGGGAACGTCCTCGAGAACCCTGGTGACGGGCCTGCTGCCCGCGGGCCAGGGTGGGGACTCGCGGGTCTCGGCGCCGAGGCGCCACCGGGAGCCTGACGAGTATCAGTGGTAAGTTCTGGGTGGGTCGCTGGGGGCTCAATGTCACCCTCGCCCCCGGCACTGTCCTCCGCCTCATGATCTGCATCGACAACGAAACGTCAGCCTCTGGGGGTGACATCACGGTCACCCGGGGGTGACAAGGACGACTCCGGAAGGAGTTACCTGAAAACGGCACGGAGGTTGCCGGGTCCCGACCCGGGGCGACCTGTTCCTGGCCACGAGGTGGTGACATCCGGGCCGCCATCAACGGCGACCCTTCGATTCCTCTCTCCGGGGATCCGGCCCCCAGAGGGATTCCGGCAGGAGACGGGACCTCCTTCGCAACCGCCGCGGAGCTCTCCGCGGCCTCTCCCACCTCCACCTCCTCATCTTCATCGACACGAGCACGCTTCTGGGGGCTTCCGGACCCGGAGGACCTGCAACGCACGATGACGGTCAGGGCAGCCGCAATCGCTGGCAAGCACGGAAGGATCAGGGTGGAAGTCCAGACTCACCTCAGGGCTCGTTTGGCCACGGAGAAGCCCTATCGCTTCTCCACCAAATATCTGAAGAGATCCGGCACCGACACGCTCTCATCGTCTCCTTCATCAGCAAGAATCGTGGGCGGGAGGGCTTCAGATTCTCCATCTGACTCCTGCCCCCGCCGGCATGTTCGGAGGTGCTGGCCGCTTGGGTGGCGGCTCTACCTCAGCACCTCCTCCACTCGCGAGCACTTCCCCCTCACCCCGGAGGGGGGAGGGGGTGAGCGCCGGGCCTACTCTTCTGGGGCGGCCTCTTCCTCGTCTTCATCGCCAACAGGCCCGGGTTCTTACGAGGAAAAGTCACCGAAGGGCGGCCCCACCACCATCAAAGACCTCCCGCGGGCTGTCGACTGTTTGGGCACCGGGGGCGGATCCAGGAGCTCGGTACCCTGGAGCCCATAGGCATTGCACTACGGCATGGGAGTACGACGTCTCCACCCTCAGGATGGTCGAGCAACGAGAGAACTCTCGGCGGAAGGTAGTATGGCACCCCAGGGAGCAAGAAGGCCATCTTCCCCCTTAGCAGCTTCGATGATACCCGGGTCCCCATCTTCTGGTGGGCCTCCCACATCGACTGGGGCATGCGCTGCAGCGGGGCGATCCCTCGTCGGATGAAGTCACCAGTAATCATAGCGCAAGTCACCTTGCTATCACAGAGCTCGGCCAGCCTCTATGGCTGGGAGGAGCGCTTCGTCATGAGAGCTTACATCCCTTGATTTGGCTAAGCTCTCGGCCGGGGTAGTTGGCACCAGAAGATGGGGGCTGGGGTTGTCCGCCAAGATGAAGTACCAATTGTGCCTCCGTGCTCCCCAGTTGGCACGGATCTTCGCCCTTGGGTACTGGTGCACTGCTTCCTTTTTGAGACAGAAGGACACTACGCCCGCTATCCACTTCGACCTCCCCGTACGGGGCATGAAGTAATGTCGGAACAATGCCATGGAGGGCATCTCGCCGACGAACGCTTCGCAAGCGTATGCGAAGGTCGCCAAGATCAGCATCGCGTTCGGGTGCAGATGGAGCATATGCAGCCCGAATGCTTCGAGGACCGTGATGAAGAAATCAGAAAAAGGAGGGAGCAATCCCATCACGGAGAAGTCATGAAAGGTCACCACTTCGCCTTCTCGTTGGGGGCCTGCGTCCGGGCGGATCTTCAGCTGGTCACCCCCAAGGAACTCCGCGGCAAGCACGCTGCGGGCGCGAGCAATCCCCTCCTCATTCACAAACAAGCTCAGAGAGAACAAGGCTCGAGTTACCCTTGGTAGGGGAAGGGGAGCGGCCCGGGCAGGGCCCGATGCAGCTTTCTCCTTCCCGGCAGATTGCTTCACTTTCCTCACTTCTCCTTTCTCCCGCTTGGGCGCCATGAGTGGGGGAAGAGGGAGAAGCATGCGGCGCAAGGCAAGAAGGAAGAAGACGAAGGGCGATTGGGCGGCGATTTGGGGATTTCCGCGATTTGGCAAAAGTAACGGCTATACTTCCCACGATCTGTGGCTTATAAGGCATCCCACGCATCGCGTCCTGGCCTCACCAATCCGTCCGGCGCGGGGATCAAGGAGACGTTCCGCTCGGGGTGCTTCCTCCCGTTAGATTAAAGATGGACGTTGGCGGTCCGCGCGGATCGCAACGTTCACCAAGGCAAAGAAGACCCGTGGGTTCGTGCAGCTACCCTGCGAGCGCGGCCCCGACAGATGGGACAAGACAGTCAACGCAAGACGCCGGGGACCCACTTTGACTTTTTTGGTCATAGCCCCGGCAGCAGAAGAACGTGCCTGCCAGGACTATGCCCGGGGGCTACTGTCGCAACAGTGGAACACGGGGTTCCCCTGATGCAGTCAAAGTGGGTCCACCATCAGTGGGACCACCAAGAAGGCGAACAAGGCAAGGGTTCAAGACTGGTAGATGGGACTGCCATCTGCCCATGGCAACCAGGCAAAGACGGCATCGACAACCACGACTAAGGGCTGGGGAACCTTCCGGGGTCACCCCCAACCCGGTAGACGACATAGAGGTCCCGCGGACCCGGATGCCCGACAGGAGGCCAGGCTCACCTTCGGGTTCCAGCCTCCGTACAAGCGGAGAGGATAAGCTTGCCAGCTCCGGCTAGAAGCTCCTAGAAGACTTGGGCACCAAGAAGATGTAGGCGCCGCAGGGGGACACGGTCGGTAAAAGTGTCAGCCTTTGTCCGACCGCCCTACAAAAGGTGGGCGACCGCACCTAACCCCCCTCAGAAGAATACTTGGACGAGAAGAGGCCACGTCGCCCCCTAAGAAAAACCCGGAGGGGTTTTCCCGCCTAAAACCCCTCCACCCCCAAAGGTGCCCTTGTGGGATCCCCTTGGCCTATCAAAGGAGGACCAAGGCACCTGAGGGAAGGGACGGAATTCCAGAGAGTCGGAGGCTAGGCTGTGTAGCGCACCAGACGTGAGTAGCATAAGCGAGAGGTGCTCTCCTCCGGGACAGGATCTGCTCATCTTCAACCTTGAGCCAACACCTCCCGGGTTCTGTAGTGCCCCGACCCCAGAACTATACAGTAAAGCGTTGTGCAGCAGGTCATGCTACATAATCGAGGTTACTGGGTTTACCAATCCCAGGCCAAAACTCATTGGCAGGTGTGCTCGGAATGGATCATCGGCACAGAACACCTCGATCATGCCATAAGCTCAGACATCGCTATCACGTATAGTAAAGAGACCGAGACTTGTGGAACAACTGGCACATTGCAGACTCTACGACACAAAAGCATATAGCAATTCATATAAGTGAAAATACAAATATTACACACAAAAGGATCATAGATCCAACAATACATCAAGCGGAAGTGGGTAGTGTTGTCTAACAACAAGATGCAAATATATGGCCTAAGAGGCCTACAAACGAAAGATCCCAGCCAGCTTGTTCCACGGTCCCAAGCTGCCACCTGGGAACCCCGGACTACTAGTCGACGTCCACGAAGAACCCACCTAGCTGCTCGGTGTCATCCTCCTCTGAAATACAAAGTCATAGAGGCAGCAAAGAGAGACTGAGTATGATGTACTCGCAAGTTTAGTAGGGTGATATAGGCCCGATGCTGACGGAGGCTCTAAAGCTGTATAATGTTGCTAATTTGCAGAAAGCTAGATTTTCATTTAAAAGATGTAAAAGACACAAGGCATCGTCTATTCAGAATATTTTTCATAAAGGGGTAAGAGAGTAAACTTGTCATATTCGGTTCTCATCGAACCAACTTATAGCCAAACCACTCATCTCCACCAAGGCACCCCCTCGAATCACCCTCGAGGAAATAAACCTTTATTTCACGTTGATTAATGCAACCTTTAGCTGCCATATCAATTAGGTTAATGTTCTCTATGGTCTTATCATCTATTCCCAAGTCGTCCATAACCGCGGACACGGCTTTTCGAAAATATTTAACCCTGCAGGGGTGTAATATTTTACCCATTGGTACCGTCCGACTCACCTGATTGGCCCTCTTCCGGGGAAGGCCGGCGAGCGGGCGTGGTTAAACCTTTACCTCGCGTGAGACTATCCAAGAGTCATCTGTGGCCACAGGGCAAGTTTCCCCAGCCTATTTCAGCCCATGCACCATTGCCACGTCCTAAACACAAATCCTCATCAACATCATCTTTTCGACTCACACGCAAATGGAAAACCGAACTAGAGGCCCCTTGGATACGCCCAAACAAGTTATTCAGTTAGTAAGGCGCCCATACACCCACCAATGGAAGCATGCTCATCTTGGTTCAAGAGGTAAAGAACTCGCACCTAGGGGCAGGAATGAGACAAAACACCATCCCCGATGGCAACTCATCCCAGCCTTCTTAGCATTTTAATTTAGCACCCCACATGTCCACCATGTCCGAAACATTCCATCAACATCAACAATTATGGAATTAAACAACGGACATAACTAGCATTTAACTAAGCATGGCTAAGCATAGCTAAGCATATAAATACAACAATTAAATTCTTGTCTCCGGCCAACACATCAAACCTAGGGTTCATAGGTTGGGATACATGTGATTGGCTCGGGGAATAACATGCATTCATAGGATACTCTAGTATTGATAAAAAATTGACTTTGGAATCGCATGCAATATATTATGGTGGATAAATAAGTTTATAAACATTAGGATGCTAGATGCCAAGAAGGTTAGGTTATCTCTTGCCTTGCTGCCGGGGCGTGTAGTACTGCTCGTCGGGATAGGTCGGGGTGACCTCTACTCCGGAATCTATCGATACCCAAAAATAACACAAAGAACAAATAAATCACACGAAGACAAGGTGCAATGCACAATCACATGATGACATGACAATTCATGCAAAGATATCAATATTGAATTTTGTTAACAAATTAAATGGAGTTCCAAATAATTAGTGCAATTATTTGGAAACAACCCCATATTTATCTTAGTGCCCACATTATTTATAAATTATGACATATTAGAGAAATGGCTCAAATGTGCATGAACATGACATGAGTGGATAGTGTTTGTTCTTACGATCATTTTGGTACCTCATTTGTAATTTTCGGAACACCGATGAATAAATAGTGATTTAAATAATTAATTGGATTTAATTCTTTTAATCAAATTATGAATAACATCAACTAAATATTTGAGATCAGGATGTGAGATTAGCATGGTTTGATTGCATTTTAAGTTTTTGATCACATTGATATCTTATTCATAATTTTTGGATCAATATTTATCGAAATAGGAATTTTCCAAATTAGGTATTATTTGAACCCTTTTGGAATTCATATATGAACAACAAGAATATAAATCCAAAAGAAAAATTCAATGATTCTAGTTGGTAGAGTTTGTTTTCCTGAACATTTGGAAATTTGGTTTGTCGAATTTGAAGCATTATTCGAATAGTTATCGATTATTTAATTTTGCTTCAAATTCTAAAAGGAAAAGCAAATTCCCAGACAGGCCGGCCAGGCCGGGCTGCAGGCCGGGCACGAGCCGGAGGGCGCCGGCCTTTGGCCGGCCCAGGCTGGGCTGCGAGGCCGGGCAACCACCCGAGGGGTCCGGCCTTTTGGCCGGCCCAGACCGAGCCCAGGCCGGACTGCTACCCGAGCCAGCCGGCCTCACGCCCGGACAGGCCGGGTTCCAGGCCGGCGTGCGTGCACGGTGACGCCGGCGACCGCCAGAGCGGCGCGACGGCGGGAGAGCGAGGGAGGGGGGCGAGGAAGGCCTGAATCAGACGAGAATCTCACCGGTAACTCGGTGGCGTGGTCGGCGTCGGCGGGGAGGGCCGGACAGTGACTATTTCGTGCTCGAACGCGGTGGCTGGAGAGGGAGGAGGATGACGTCGAACTCGCGACTAGAGGCGCCCTAGCTCAATTCCTTCGACGAGGAGGTAGCGTAAGGCGACGCGGAGGCAGTGCGCCAGCTCGATCTGCTATGGGCGGCCCTACATGACGGCGGCGTGCTCGACCCGGTGGCGGCAATGGTGGTGCCCGATCCCGAGTGAGAGAGAGAGTGGGGAACGGAAAAACAGGAAGAAAGGGGAGCAGCTGAGGTTCCTGGGCGGCGTGGCGCGCCCTTGACCTCCAGCGTGGCAGGTGGAGCGTGGGGGCACGGCGGCATGGCCGGCATGGCGCCGGCCCTGTCGCCACAGTGAGGAAAGGGACGACCCTTTTACAGAAACCCCCCTGCCTAATTTTCTCTAATTACAAACAGGTCCTGAGCAAAATTTGGCGATTTAATTGGGGCACCAGGACATTTTTATAAAATCTGTAAAAATTCATATAGGCTCCATTTAACCTTTACCGGCTCCACAAAAATTGGTGAGGCAAAATAAAATGTTTTGGCGAACATTTGTTCACAGCTTTTAATTTAAAGTATTTTTGACAATTTCCAAATTGTATTTATTTAAAGTACTTGAACATTTCCAAAAATACTGAAAATATTCATGGAGGCTCTAACAATAACATTGAAGCTCCCCATGATTTTAGTTTGAATTTTTGGAATGTTTAACTTGGTTTCAAAAATAGGAATTGAATTAAGCCAATTTGAATCCTCACATTTATTTCTTAATTGGCAAGATTTGGAAAATGACAGTTGGGGATAAAAAAGCAAATTTGGAACTTCCTAAACAATTTGGAAGTCCATGAAAGAGTTGGTTGACAAGTTGATCAATTATATTGGTTTGGATGTTTGGGAAGTTTTGCTTCCCCATCTTGTTGCTCGCATATGTGGTTAGTTAGGAATGACAATTTCATATGCATGCCATGATGCAAACAGGGATGCAAAAAGTGGAAAAATTCTTCGTATTTTTCATTACCAAGTTGGGGCTGTTACAATTCTACCCCCCTTACAGGAATCTCGTCCCGAGATTCTAGGCCGGAGTGAAGAAGGCGGGGTATTCCTGACGAAGACTAGTTTCTCGCTCCCATGTGGCTTCTTCCTCGGAATGGTTAGACCATTGAATTTTGAGGAACTTGATGGTCTTGTTGCGGGTTTTCCTCTCCGCTTCATCCAAGATGCGGATAGGATGCTCGCGATAGGTCAAATCCTCTTGAATGTCCAATGTCTCATGATCAACCCCACGGATTGGATCCTTGAAGCAACGACGGAGTTGGGAAACATGGAACACATCATGCAGATCCGGGAAGTTGGAAGGCAACTCAAGTTGATAGGAGAGTTCTCCTCGCTTGGCTAGAATGGTGAAAGGACCAACATAGCGAGGTGCCAATTTTCCCTTGATTCCGAAGCGGTGAACGCCTCGGATAGGAGAAACTCGAAGATAGGCTTTATCACCAATTTCATAGTGAACCTCTTGATGATGCTTGTCATAGTAGCTTTTCTGCCGGGATTGAGCAGCCTTGAGATTATCCCGAATGACACGGACTTTCTCCTCGGCCTCATTGATCACATCCGGACCAAAGAGTGGCCTCTCTCCGGTTTCAGACCAATTGAGAGGAGTCCGGCATTTTCTCCCATAGAGAACCTCAAAGGGAGCCATTTGGAGGCTAGCCTGATAACTGTTGTTGTAGGAGAACTCGGCGAGAGGGAGGTACTTCTCCCAACCCTTGCCGAAGGAGATAACACAAGCCCGGAGCATGTCCTCAAGAACCTGGTTCATCCTTTCAGTTTGGCCGTCGGTTTGAGGATGATAGGCGGTGCTGAAGTTGAGACGGGTTCCAAGAGCCGTTTGGAAACTTTGCCAAAATTTGGACACAAATAAGCTTCCACGGTCGGAGATGATCCGCAAAGGAACCCCATGCAAAGGAACAATCCGGGCCATATACAAGTCGGCAAGTTGGCTTGCTCGGATATCGTCACGGACCGGAAGGAAGTGGGCAACCTTTGACAAACGGTCGATGATGACCCAAATAGCATTGTTGCCCTTTTGTGACTTTTGAAAGCCGGTGATGAAATCCATACCAACTTCATCTCATTTCCACTCGGGAATGGCTATGGATCGAAGGGTACCAGCTGGCCTTTGATGTTCAGCCTTCACTCGGTGACAGACATTGCATTCAGCAACATACTCGGCGATCTCGTGCTTCATGCAAAACCACCAGAATCGAGGGCGAAGATCTTGGTACATTTTTGTGCTACCCGAATGAATAGAGATGGGTGACTCATGAGCTTCTAAAAGGATCAACTCCCTTATGTTCCCACTCTTGGGCACCACTAGACGGTCACCGAAATAGACAACACCATAGTCATTAATCGAGAAACAATTTCCCTTCCCATTAGCTATCTTTTCTTTGATCTCGAGGATTTCAGCATCATTTTGCTGGGCGGCCTTGATATCATCCTCAAGAGTAGGCTTGATCTCGAGGTTAGCTAGGAAACCGGAAGGAACAATTTCCAGGTTCAAACGGGCAAACTCCTCATGGAGAGCAGGATGTGCCTTTTCAGCCATCACGGTGTTGCAATAGGCGTTGCGACTCAAAGCATCGGCCACGACATTTGCCTTGCCGGGATGATAGTTGAGGGTCACATCATAATCTTTGATTAATTCCAACCATCTTCTCTGCCTCAAGTTCAGATCCGGCTGGGTGAAGAGATATTTTAGACTTTGATGGTCGGAGTAGATCTCGCAATGATTGCCCAATAGGTAGGGCCTCAATTGCTTCGGAGCATGTACCACGGCGGCAAGCTCCAAATCATGAGTTGGATAATTTTGCTCATGTGGTTTGAGTTGACGGGAAGCATAGGCGACAACATGGCCCCCTTGCAGCAACACACAGCCCAAGCCTTGGAGTGATGCATCACAATAGACGACAAAGTCCTTGTCGGTGTCGGGAAGGACAAGCACCGGGGTGGTAGTGAGTTTGACCTTGAGAGTTTGGAAGCTCTCTTCAGCTTTGTCTGACCACACAAATTGTTTGTTTTTCTTGAGGAGGTCAGTCAGTGCCTTGGCTATCTTGGAGAATCCCTCGATGAATCGGCGGTAATAACCCGCCAATCCAAGGAAACTTCGGATATCTTTGGCGGACTTGGGAGTTGGCCAATCCAGGATTGCCTGAATTTTGTCTGGTATCACCGCTACTCCAGCAGCTGACACCACATGACCGAGGAAAATGAGCTCTTTTAGCCAAAACTCACACTTGGAGAACTTGGCATAGAGGCGGTGATCTCGAAGCTTGGTCAGGACTAGTCGAAGATGCTCAGCATATTCGTCTTCGGTTTTGGAGTAGACAAGGATGTGATCGATGTAAATAATGACAAAATTGTCGAGGTACTCGTGGAAGATGGAGTTCATCAGCCTCATGAATGTAGCCGGAGCATTGGTGAGGCCGAAGGACATGACGGTGTACTCATATAACCCATAGCGGGTAGTGAAAGCCGTCTTCGGGATATCCTCCTTTCGAATTTTTATCTAGTGGTTTCCTGACCTCAGATCCATCTTGGAGAATATTGTTGCACCAGCGAGCTGATCGAACAGGTCAATCATTCGGGGAATAGAGTACTTGTTCTTGATGGTCACCGCATTCAGAGGGCGGTAATCAACAACTAGACGTGGAACATTTGTATCCCTCTTCTTGACAAAGATGACCGGGCAGCCCCAAGGTGAGCTACTCGGCCGGATGAATTCCTTTTCTAGCATCTCATCAAGTTGCTTCTTTAATTCAGTTTGCTCTTCCATTGGCATACGGTAGGGCCTCTTGGAAATTGGGGCGGTTCCCGGAACCAACTCAATCACAAACTCCACGATGCGATCAGGTGGCATGCCGGGCAATTCCTCCAGAAAAACATCGGGGAAATCACACACCACCGCAACTTCATGTATTTCTGGCGGTGTGGTTCCTTCCAGGAAACATAAGCTGATCTCCGGTGAAAGTGGAGTGGCAGCGGAGGGAATTGCGGACGAAGGTGACCAATAACTCACCAGCCCGACGGTTGGGTGGATCACGGTGACAGACTTGGCAGCACAGTCCAGGTTGGCCTGATATTTGACCAACCAATCCATCCCCAGAATTACATCTAGCCCATATGACTTCAGTGCTATCAGCTGGAACGGGAAAGACTAATAACTATGGTAATCTGGACTTTCGGAGCAACCTATTTTTTGTGCCAACTACAGCCTGGGGTCTTGACCACTATCGGGGAGTCCATGTTCACAAATGGAATTTGATGGTTGTGTGCAAAAGCTATTGATATGAATGAATGCGAGGCTCCAGAATCAAACAAGACTGAAGCAGGGTAATCATTGATTCGAAGCGTACCCATGAGAACTCCGGGGTCCTTCTCAACTCCTTCAGCCGAGATGTGGTTCAGGCGACCACGACTGACGGTTGTGGCCTTGGCGGCTGGGGTAGAGGGAGCCGGTGTAGGTGCTGCGGTAGCCGGTGCCTTCTGGGGGCACTCCCTGGAGTAGTGCCCAGGCTGGCCACAAGCGAAGCAAGTGAGCCTCGATGGTGGTGGAGGCAGCTGAGGGAGGAGGCCACTCCCAGCCGCACCCAAGGTCGAAGTAGCTGGGCGAGGCGGTGGTGGCCTGAACCCTGAAGGCCTTGGCGCGAAGGGTGCCTTAGGCACAGCGCTGAAGGGCACAAATACGCGGTGCTTCTTGCCCTCAGAAGAAGAGGATCTCTGGTTGTCGGTGGAAGCTGGCCTCTTGGAAGCCTCCAGCTCCTTCCTACCCTGCTCCATCGTGAGAGCCTAGTTGTAGAGCTCCTGGTAGGAGGTGAACTTGAAGGGTAGGAGCTCATATTAGAGTCGAGGTGCGAGCCCCTTGCGGAAGAGATATTGCTTGTCCTCGTCGTTCGTCACGTCCCGAGGGGCGTAACGGGCGAGGTGGTTGAACTCCCGTCCATAGGACTGGACGTCCATGCATCCCTGGGTTAAGTCTAGGAACTCCCGCCTCTTGAGGTCCATGACGGGCTTGGGGATGTACGCCGCACGGAAAGCGGCGCGGAAATCCTCCCAACTGAAGACATGGCCCGTGGCAAACATTGCCACATGGCTCTCCCACCAGGATCCGGCGGCTCCATTCAGCAGATAGGTGGCGAAATTGACCTGTTCCGCCACCGGAACGTGAAGAGCGGCAAACTTGCGCTCTAGAGCCCGAATCCAATCATCCGCCTCAAGCGGCTCCTTAGCTTCAGAGAAGGTGGGAGGTTGGGAGCGCAAGAACTCCGTGAGAGTGTTGCAGTCCGTGTTCCTCTTGGCCCCTTGCTGCACCAGCTGCTTGAGCAGACGCCCATTTCGCAGTCGGTTCTGCTCAATGGCCATTAGGACCTCCGCCATTGAGGGTGGCGACGGTGCATCAGGATTGCTTGATTCCCCACGACGGGTAGGAGCCATTCTGAAGAATTGAAACAATGACATAGTTAGTAAACACCTTCGACAGATAGGATATATCATTGAGGTGCTTCTAGATATAGATATTGAAGATGGCAAACACTAAGACAGATTTAGACAACGACGATAACATAACGTCATCGCGGCGATATCAAACGGATATAATGGACTCGAGACATAACTGGACGGCAGAAACCCAACCCCGAGAACCTAAACATCGACACCAAGCATAAAACAAATAGAGGTAAAAATTAGAGTAGAGCGAGTTGGATGAGGAGTAAAAAGAATCCTAACAAGGTTTTCACAACTCATTTTTAGGTTATAAATAATTTTCAACTACACTCGACATCGACCAATAGAAAGGGTTTCCTACAGGTAGTCCTTCTCTGATACCATCTTTTAGCGCCCCGACCCCAGAACTATACAGTGAAGCGTTGTGCAACCGGTGTGCTCGGAATGGATCATCGGCACACAACACCTCGATCATGCCATAAGCTCAGACATCGCTATCACGTATAGTAAAGAGACCGAGACTTGTGGAACAACTGGCACATTGCAGACTCTACGACACAAAAGCATATAGCAACTCATATAAGAGAAGATACAAACATTACACACAAAAGGATCACAGATCCAACAATACATCAAGCGAAAGCGGGTAGTGTTGTCTAACAACAAGATGCAAATATATGTCCTAAGAGGCCTACAAATGAAAGATCCCAGCCAGCTTGTTCCACGGTCCCAAGCTGCCACCTGGGAACCGCGGACTACTAGTCGACGTCCACGAAGAACCCGCCTAGCTGCTCGGTGTCATCCTCCTCTGAAATACAAAGTCATAGAGGCAGCAAAGAGAGACTGAGTATGATGTACTCGCAAGTTTAGTAGGGTGATATAGGCCCGATGCTGACGGAGGCTCTAAAGCTGTATAAAGTAGCTAATTTGCAGAAAGCTAGATTTTCATTTAAAAGATGTAAAAGACACAAGGCATCGTCTATTCAGAATATTTTTCATAAAGGGGTAAGAGAGTAAACTTGTCATATTCGGTTCTCATCGAACCAACTTGTAGCCAAACCACTCATCTCCACCAAGGCACCCCCTCGAATCACCCTCGAGGAAATGAACCTTTATCACACGTTGATTAATGAAACCTTTAGCTGCCATATCAATTAGGTTAATGTTCTCTATGGTCTTGTCATCTATTCCCAAGTCGTCCATAACCGCGGACACGGCTTTTCGAAAATATTTAACCCTGCAGGGGTGTAATATTTTACCCATTGGTACCGTCCGACTCACCTGATTGGCCCTCTTCCGGGGAAGGCCGGCGAGCGGGCGTGGTTAAACCTTTACCAAGCGTGAGACTATCCAAGAGTCATCTGTGGCCACAGGGAAAGTTTCCCCAGCCTATTTCAGCCCCTGCCCCATCGCCACGTCCTAAACACAAATCCTCATCAACATCATCTTTTCCACTCACACGCAAATGGAAAACTGAACTGGAGGCCCCTTGGATACGCCCACACAAGTTATTCAGTTAGTAAGGCGCCCATACACCCACCAATGGCAGCACGCTCGTCTTGGTTCAAGAGGTAAAGAACTCGCACCTAGGGGCAGGAACGAGACAAAACACCATCCCCGATGGCAACTCATCCCAGCCTTCTTAGCATTTTAATTTAGCACCCCACATGTCCACCATGTCCGAAACATTCCATTAACATCAACAATTAACTAAGCATGGCTAAGCATAGCTAAGCATACAAATACAACAATTAAATTCTTGTCTCCGGCCAACACATCAAACCTAGGGTTCATAGGTTGGGATACATGTGATTAGCTCGGGGAATAACATGCATTCATAGGATACTCTAGTATTGATCAAAAATTAACTTTGGAATCGCATGCAATATATTATGGTGGATAAAATAAGTTTATAAAACATTGGGATGCTAGATGCCAAGAAGTTTAGGTTATCTCTTGCCTTGCTACCGGGGCGTGTAGTACTGCTCGTCGAGATAGGTCGGGGTGACCTCAACTCCGGAATCTATCGATACCCAAAAATAACACAAAGAACAAATAAATCACACGAAGACAAGGTGCAATGCACAATCACATGATGACATGACAATTCATGCAAAGATATCAATATTGAATTTAGTTAACAAATTAAATGGAGTTCCAAATAATTAGTGCAATTATTTGGAAACAACCCCATATTTATCTTAGTGCCCACATTATTTATAAATTATGACATATTTAGAGAAATGGCTCAAATGTGCATGAACATGACATGAATGGATAGTGTTTGTTCTTCCGATCATTTTGGTACCTCACTTGTAATTTTCGGAGCACCGATGAATAAATAGTGATTTAAATAATTAATTGGATTTAATTCTTTTAATCAAATTATGAATAACATTAAATAAATATTTGAGATTAGCATGGTTTGATTGCATTTTAAGTTTTGATCACATTGATATCTTATTCATAATTTTTGGATCAATATTTATCGAAATAGGAATTTCCCAAATTAGGTATTATTTGAACCCTTTTGGAATTCATATATGAACAACAAGAATATAAATCCAAAAGACAAATTCAATGATTCCAATTGGTAGAGTTTGTTTTCCTGAACATTTGGAAATTTGGTTTGTCGAATTTGAAGCATTATTTGAATAGTTATCAATTATTTAATTTTGCTTCAAATTCTAAAAGGAAAAGCAAATTCCCAGACAGGCCGGCCTCAGGCAGGCCAGGCCGGGCTGCAGGCCGGGCACCAGCCCGAGGGCGCCGGCCTTTGGCCAGCCCAGGCTGGGCTACGAGGCCGGGCAACCACCCGAGGGGTCCGGCCTTTTGGCCGGCCCAGACCGAGCCAAGGCCGGCGTGCGTGCACGATGACGCCGGCGACCGCCGAAGCGGCGCGACGGCGGGAGAGCGAGGGAGGGGCGAGGAAGGCCTGAATCGGACGAGAATCTCACCGGTAACTCGGTGGCATGGTCGGCATCGGCGGGGAGGGCCGGACGGTGACGATTTCGTGCTCGAACGCGATGGCTGGAGAGGGAGGAGGATGACGTCGAACTCGCGACTGGAGGCGCCCTATCTCAATTCCTTCGACGACGAGGTAGCGTAAGGCGACGTAGAGGCAGTGCGCCGGCTCGATCTGCTCCGGGCGGCCCTACACGACGGCGGCGTGCTCGACCCGGTGGCGGCAATGGTGGTGCCCGATCCCGAGTGAGAGAGAGAATGGGGAACGGAAAAACAGGAAGAAAGGGGAGTAGGTGAGGTTCCTGGGCGGCGTGGCGCGCCCTTCACCTCCAGCGCGGCAGGTGGAGCGTCGGGGCACGGCGGCATGGCCGGCAGGGCGGCATGGCGCTGGCCCTGTCGCCACAGTGAGGAAAGGGACGACCCTTTTACAGAAACCCCCCTGCCTAATTTTCTCTAATTACAAACAGGTCCATGAGCAAAATTTGGCGATTTAATTGGGGCACCAGGGCATTTTTATAAAATCTGTAAGAATTCATATAGGCTCCATTTAACCTTTAGGTGCTCCACAAAAATTGGTGAGGCAAAATAAAATGTTTTGGCCAACATTTGTTCACATCTTTTAATTTAAAGTATTTTTGACAATTTCCAAATTGTATTTATTTAAAGTACTTGAACATTTCCAAAAATACTGAAAATATTCATGGAGGCTCTAAAAATAACATTGAAGCTCCCCATGATTTTAGTTTGAATTTTTGGAATGTTTAACTTAGTTTCAAGAATAGGAATTAAATTAAGCCAATTTGAATCCTCACATTCATTTCTTAATTGGCAAGATTTGGAAAATGAGAGTTGGGGATAAAAGCAAATTTGGAACTTCCTAAACAATTTGGAAGTCCATGAAAGAGTTGGTTGACAAGTTGAGCAATTATATTGGTTTGGATGTTTGGGAAGTTTTGCTTCCCCATCTGGTTGCTTGCATATGTGGTTACTTAGGAATGACAATTTCATATGCATGCCATGATGCAAACAGGGATGCAAAAAGTGGAAAAATTCTTCGTATTTTTCATTACCAAGTTGGGGTTGTTATAGGTTCTCACCCGCAACAACCTCTGTAAGCTACACCATGATAAACCATTGAATCCAGACATGCAGGATTAGGGCTTTTAGCCTCCGGGCGGCCTGATCCTGGGTAAACTCCTTGTCTCCCTGTGTTGCTTGCTAGTACATAGATCGGAGGTCTCGACGAGGTTCTCCCAGACGTAGGCATCTCCCAACCTCCTTCGCGCCCCGTGCCGAACCTAAAAAGGGGTATCATTTACTCCCGATGTCTGTGATCCAAGACACGAAACTATCACATCTTGCCCAGACAAGCCTTGGTCTTTCATCATCGCCATCTTTTCGGCTCCTTGATGTTGCACTTTTAATCGGGTGGATTGCTGGCAGCGTCTTTTCTTCATCACCAGGATGTTGCAGTCTGAATTAGGTGGGTTCCTGACAGTATTTGCTTTCCGTCTCGTTGATGTTGCTCTCTGAATCAGGTCGGTTGCTGGAAGCCAATACCCCAATTGATCAGCAAATATGATAGGTGTATGAATGCACAGGTTACATATGAATGACTACCCTTACCTGGTGTCATTGTGTAGGGATATAAAGTGCAAGAAACATTGGCGAGACTTAATTTTTCCACAGCATGGTGCTTATATCAATTTCAAAAACTCCCTCATTCTCCCGTACAACCACGATATCTCTATCCTCAAATGTGTAGAGTGTCCTTACAGCATGATTCCAGTAATATGGAAATGATGTGTCTAGGACTAGGAGAGTAGCCAAATCAATATTTCTATGAGGCAACCATGCATGATCGCCTATTGAAGATCTTGCACTGTACCAGGTTTGTAGGGTGAATCCAGTGATAACCACAAGGCCAACACCTCCATTATGCCCCTTTATGATGTGAAGATTGCGCCTGTTTATTTCATGTGTCTGCTGAAGACACTCAACATAATACAAATCCTTTGACAAGTTGTCAAATGCAATGATACAGTTGGACTTCGTTGGCCAGTACAAAATATTCCCGATGAGAGTTGCCGGCCTGCTATCAACCTCTGCGATCCTTACAGTAGATGACATCCAACTCTCCCATCTTATATATACTAATTGGAGGCACCGTAGGAAGCACCACGTTAATCCTAAGAGAAAACAACGTCAACCATTGGATGAAGTTTAATGATACAATTATCACCGTTTAGATTTTAGATTAATGATGGTCTCCCGATCCGATCTGTAGATGCATGTTTCGGCGCAGTTGTATCATCCCAGGACTCCGTACGTACCCTTCTTCAACTCCTAGCAAACCATCTGCCTTCGCGACTTCGCTCAACTCGCAGCCAATGTTTCAGGAAATCAGGTAGAGACTTGCTAATGCTACAATCAGCTCAAAATCAATTAATTGTGTGACTCGATCGTGAGCTGCACACCATAATTCCGAGAGGAGGATTGGTGCTCCTATCGCCGGCGCCGCAGGTTTGCGGACATATATTCATAGCTAGATTAATTATTTTGCCTGTAAGAATACTCCACCGATTGATTTGTCGTTCCCGTAGTGCGTTGCACATGAGACTGAGAAGCACAGGACGAACACCATCCATTGATTGAGTTATTGTTCGTCTCCACCTGTTCTCCAACAATGAAGAAGACGCGTTGACTGATAATGCGTACCAATCTTACCAGGTTTTTTATTGGAGGTAAAAACGATGCACGCTTTGCTTCTCTATACTACATGTCCCTTGTCCGCATTGTTTAATCTCTATATCCGGTCGGGGCGTTTATTTGAATTCTGTATGTTGATAGCTAACATAGAGCTTCATACATCGACCTGTTAGATGTGATTATTGTTGTCAACTGGTGTTGTCGCAACCAGTTCCAGCCTTGATATTTATATTTTTGGTGCTTGCTCTGGCCAAGTGCTCATGTGTTGGTTTGATCTCATCACGGTAAAATCAGGTAATATGCAACAACTCGACCAATACGCTGCAGATCAGAAGCAATATGCTCCCTCCGTTTCATAATATATATGTCCACTCCTTTTCCACTCCTTTTACTCGAATCTAGACAACATGTGAAACATCTAAAACATCTTATATTGTGACACGGAGGGAGTATGTCTTAACTTCACTTTTTTGTGCTAGAATTTCAGCGGTAGTTCGTGTTCTAGCTATACACATCTTGATCATGCCTTGTGTCCTAAACTCCTAATCATCTTTCTTTAATGACCATGACCATTGTTTTCTTTCTGTTTTATTTACAAGTCTATGTGCTTTTAGATTTCTTTTCGAAATTAGTACAAGGTACAGTCTGCAAGAGGTGGCTACTTTATATAGGTTTTGGATCAGAAAACATACTAAGTCTGTTGACTTCCCCTGCGTTTACTAGAATGCGCAGTAATTGATTAGTTTAGTTCTGTCGCTCAACTAGATTATATGTGATTTATAGTCTAATACAACGGCATTTTTATAAGATGTGATGCTATGGCATATTTACCCGGAGCTTGCAGCTCATGCATCATCCATTTAACATTGGTATGTTTTTTCCTTTTTCAAAAAAAAAAACATTGGTATGTTTGTTTTTGCAAAGGTAAACCACTAATGTACAAATAGGAAAGGACCTCCTTTAGTATTTATAAGATCAGGGTTTTGTCTTTGGCATCAGTCCATGTAATTAATGACCTTCTCTTTGAATTTTCAAGAGGCATATCGACCCAAAAATGTAAAAATGTTTGATATCTAGCAATGGTGTCCCTTTCTTTTCTTTCGATAAAATAAAATTACCCAGCCTGCATGTTCTGCTCAGATGCCAACTCTTGGTAACCAAGACAGGTTTTATCCTCTCCTAATTGTCCTCGGTCGATACATCCAGATATGCTGTTCTTGTCTCCTATAGGCCGTCAGCATAAAGTCTGAGGCGGCCTTCAGGTTTCCACAGTAACCTATACACCAAACAAATCAGGTGATATGACAGGTTAGTTTTTTCCTGAAGTTTGAACATTTGTTTTGGCAGGTATTAGACGATCTTTGCTAGACTTGGTGCTCATGATTAACTATAATGAAGTTTCATGGTTTCTAGATTTAAAAATTGACATGAACGGACAACCCCTGTTACTATGCAATTGTTGCATGTCATACGCTAAAAGCGTTAAGTTGGGGAAGGAGTAATAAGGAGGTATGTGGTGTAATTCTGCAATTCAAATGGCATTGGCTTATAAGCAACTTTTTAATTCATCGTGACACTACGTGTAATACTGAAGCCTGCTGGTCATTCCATACCAAATGGACAATTTATATTTTTATCGCAACTAACTCTGACCCCTTTTTTATATGGATTTTTTGTAGCAATATGCAAGGACTTTATCAAAAAAAGCAATATGCAAGGAAAATATCTAAGATATGTTGTGTTCATATTTTAGTTACAACATTTTAAATTTGCACAATGAACATTGAATCTATTTTGGTGCTATCACATCCCCGTTGTTTTTGTTGGAGGTTAATGGGTTTCACACGCCTGTGTCGTGTGCATAAAAAGCTCATATGCGTGCAACCATTTATTTCTTTCAAAAAGTAAGGTACTAAACCTGGAGCGTGCGGGAGGCTGCTCCTGGGGCCTTTAACGATGAACTCTGTAAGCAAGTTTCATTCATAGTAATGGAACTGGGGTGGGTGCCCTCTTTCTCTAAAAAAAGTAAGTTACTAATTACGTAGTTTTCCTATATAATTTCTAACCATTACTTAATTTCGTCAATATGTAATCATTGTTTGCAATATTACTTAAAGTTTTGTAATTAAATTATGGTGCTCATGTAAAAAACACAACGCCATTTTTTATTATTAATTAGAAAGGTAAAACCATGCATTGTTATTGTTCTCAAGATAAAAATAGCACTTTATCTTGCTGATGGAATCCATCTGATAGAAGTATTTTTTTCATCGAGAATAAGTATTTGAACTTCAAAAATATTTTACAATATAATTAATTATGTAAACAGTTTATATAACATACGTTGCCAAAGTAAATTGCCAAGGATTATCATGAATGTGTGGAATATTTGCAGATATAATAGGCACTATCAACTCATTGTGTCATTTTCTTCTAACACCCAATTATTTGCAACTTCTTCCTACATTGAAGTTGAGGACCAACTATGAGGACCAGGCAACAACGCCAATGTGTCCGGGGAAATAAAAGAAATACTAGCCCGTGCGAATGCACGGGTTGACGACTAGTTCTCCTAATTCTGATGAGTACCTCTTTACCATAGCTTGGTTAGGGTGTCCCGTCGAAATCCAAACAACACATAATTTGGTTGGGTGACACCTATGTGTACACAATCCACCATGGTTTGTTGAACAGAGAATTGTGGCATTGCTATGGTCATTCGAGTGATAAATCGACTTTGTATTGTCTATGTCTATTTCAATGTGCCTGACTGGATCCCAGACAGATATCCCATTGGGACTATCTAGTAGCACCCTACCATTGCGGCATGCTAGGACATATACTCGTTTTGTAGTTGTCTTCATACCTGGGGCTGCCAACTTTGCCAAGATGGCTGGGTCAAGATCAAGTTTTGCGATGAATCGTTTGTCGTCGCTGCTGTTTGTGAAGAATGCTAGCAACAGGGTTCCTCCGTTGTGTGACAGGGTTAGCATTCTGAACGCGTAGCTTCCCATATATATCATCCAGCTTTTACAGACGGCTGATACCAGCAGTATGCAGGTTGGGTTTGGAGGAAGCCTGACAAGAATCTGAGTGGCTACATCCTCTAGCAGTTCGTTGATGCGTCCACTGAACCTACTAGGATTACATAAACAGCACATGGGGTCATCAAAACAGAACAAAGCATAACCAAAATCACTTACATAGCAGAAAATGTGTCACCGGAAATACCTAAATAGCAAAATTCATCATCTAAATAGGACAAATGCATCGGCAAAAATTACCTAAAATGAGGATTGTATCATCGAAATTACGTAAACAACACATGCACCTTCTAAATTACTACTCCCTCCGTATCAAAATATAAGATGTTTTAGATATTATCATGCGGACTACATACGGAGTAAAATGAGTGAACCTACGCACTAAATACGTCCACATGCATCCGAATGTAGTTTGCATGAAAATAGCTAAAACATCTTATATTTCGATACAAAGGGAAAGAGGCACCATCATCATCAAGGATTAGCACTAAGTAAACAGTTTAATAACACACGGACAGTACACATTTCCCATATTTGAGGACCCGCTATTCGGGATTCGGTTACAACAACACCAGTACTCCAAATCTAAACTTGTTGCAAAAGGGGGAAGACAGAACTAACAAAATGGACAATGAGTCTTGAGCATATGGACCCGTTGGTGCCACCCAAAGATCAGCCTGGAGCTCCCGCTCGTACTCCTGCCGTAGCAACTGCAGGCGTTCATGTATTTGCTCGTGCTTCGGCCGTAGCTCTTGGCCCTTTATTTTGAGAATTTTCCATTCACGATTGCATTCAGCCTCCAACCTTAACCAAGCTATGTGGCGGCGGGTGTTGGCCATGCTCGGAAAACTTGTGCGCCCTTTTCTCCGGAGCAGAGGGAGTATATAGGCTGAGGGGCGCTCTGGCTGAGGACTATTGAGCTTGAGGCTTTGGCGAGATGAAAGAGGGGGAGTGTGGGAAACACTTGGGGCACGAAATATTTCGGGGTAGGCGGGAGTATACGACGCTCAAATGAGAATATGAATTTTCCCTTCTATATATATATTCCGTGTATACCAAAAGGAACAAGCAAATTAGGTCTCTGCCATGGGAATCTATCTATTATATACTTATTAAGACAATAGAAAAAGAAGCTACCACATTAATCCACATAAGCTAGAAAAATATATGTCGTCGATCTTAATTTTAATGGCTGAGATTTAAAGCAAATAGATGTTACGCAAAAGTTGTCACGATACAAACCTGTTACGAAAACTTAATTAGAACACGTACCATACACGGGCAGCACAAAAATAAGAGAAAAAAAAGTTAACAAGATGTGCTACGAGCAACCAAAAACGCGTAGGACAAGGTGTGATATAATACGTGTTGGACAAGGACACAACTCATCCGATTGATTTTTATTTTGCCAAATCTGACCGAGAAGAACAAACAAAGAGATGTACACGTAGGAGATGTCCTAGCAGGGTAATCTCGGGCAAAGCTGCCGCCGCTGCCGCCGTTCCGATCCCTTAAGTGTCCTCAACTGCTCAACCTGGCATGCAGGCATGTATGATGGGTCGATCGATGGTGCCAGGATTCCTCTCGGCTCCGGCACAGCTGCCGATTCCCGGCTGGCTACGACCCCAAAAGCAATCTCATGTGTTCAACTGATGGATATTGCATCAATTGATCTTACGGCACAGATCAATTAGCCCATCTACCAAGCTTTAAACAGTGCAGCAGATGGACCAATCGATCAATCAGGCCAGCTTATGCTTTGCTACTACACGTACGGTTCCCGGCTGGCTATGCCTCCAAGAAAGCAATCTCAAAAGGTTCAGCCCATGCATGTTGCTATACAGAGCGATTGGCCTATCTAGCTAGCTTAGTACATGAGCACAAGATCGATCAATCTTTCAATCAGGCCAGCTTTAAGCTTTGCTACCACGTCCACGTTTTGTTTCGGCCAAAAGCACCCGTGAGCTGAAAATCCCTCATAATGGTGCACATCAAAAAAGCTCTTGCAAGCTCACCTTGCCGGAAAGTACTGAGCAAGTCCAGCATGTGCCAAACAGAGGATGCATGAGCAAGGAGGGCACGTCGAGATATCAGATCATTATGTTCCATGCGTACTTCACATCTTCATTTATTGTTTTGGTTAGCATCTTTTAATAATTTACCTGTTCGACGTGCAGTTCTTACTCTAGAGCTGACTCGGCGCGTCGAGCATGTGCAAATGGAGGAGGCGTGAGGAAAGGTGGCACATCGGGATACCAAGGTATAGTTTGCTTCTTGCTTTATTGATTTGGTTGCATCTAGCCATTTTTAATTAATTTACCTATTATATCTTAATTTTTTGCCATAAGAAAGCCATATGCATAATCTAGAAAATAGACTGCATGCTTACTGAAATGTACTTTAAATCCAACGTTAGTTGAGCTGCACAAATGTTAGTGGGTACACTTGGCTTAATTGATTACAACTAATATTTAAACGTTATCTGAAACATCTATTTTGTAGAGAGGACTGGCTTTACGGATTAAGTCGTGGAGTAAACACACTTAATATTCTGGACTCTCGGACTCCTATATCACTGGTGGAAAACGGGGCTTTTGTCCCGGTTCCCCAGCCCCTTTAGTCCCGGTTGCGCAACCGGGACAGCGCAATCGGGACTAAAGCCCCAACCTTTAGTCCCGGTTCTGTTACGAACCGGGACCAAAGGGTCCCGACGTGGCAGCGCGCGGTGCCGCGCCTGTCAGAGGACCTTTAGTCCCGGTTCTAGCCACGAACCGGGACTAAAGGTTTATTCTGTTTTTTTTTGTTTTGCTGTTTTTCTTTATATTGTTTGTTTGTTTTACTGTTTTTCGTTTATTTTTTCATTTATTGTTTTTCTTTTTAGGATCCAATTCGACGATACTATGTATATACAAAACAACTAAAGAAGGAATTACACAAACATCGCCATAAGTTGTCGAATCTTTACATATAGTATCATATAAGTTGTCCAACCCTATTAACATACATAAAACCCTAGTTGCCCGGTGAATAAAATTCTCCATTTTTATTTATGACTTGATCTAAGAAGAATGCCGCCAGCTCCTCTTGAATTGCTCGCAAGCGGTCTTGTGGTAGGAGCATGTCCCGCATCTCTTCGATCTATATAATTTATGGAAGGGGTCAATTAATATATATATATATATGAGAGAATCTCAACACAATTGATTATAATAAAATAGTATTGTGAATATTGTTTACTTACTTCAAGATGTTCTAAGAGTCTGCTCCTCTGATAACACCTCTGGCGAATGAACTCGCAGACATACAATCCACATAAGTGATTTCCGGATCCCTGTCTCGGGCACTTTATAAGAACAAAGTTCAATCAAAATAATAATCAAGCATGATAATATTATTAAACTTCAATCAAATAGATGCCCGAGTCTAGCTAGAACTACTTACCGCCATGTCTTTAAATTCAAGCTCATCTGTCCATTCACCCGGAGCCCTGTTGGTGAACCGTTTCCAAGCCCTGGAAGTCAATGAAAAAGAATAAATGACTTATTAATTACTACATACCAGGAAATGAACGAAAGTTGCCGATGTAGTGCCATAATGATTGAAATTACCTCTGGATCATTCCCTTCATGTCCTCCCAGTTCCCTGGTTGATCACGTAGCGGGTCCATGACTTGTACTATTCCTTTGTCAGGAATAATGATAAATAACAGATAGTGGAACCTGCGCACGAATTACTCGTCAATTACACTTAATTAACATGGAGTATAGAAGGTGTATAGACACTAACACTCACCCGAAGTTGTAAGGAAATAGTATTTGTGTTTTAGTTTCTTGCTTCCTTAACGCAAGTACCAAGAGGTCCTCTGTTTCCTTTTCTTTATGTATAAGATTGTACTGATGAATGACATGTGGGTCAACGAACCCAATGTCATAGATTCCAGATAATCTGCATTCTCGAATCTTCAATCTGCATAATAGAGTGAGGATAATTACAAATATGTTTAACGAGCTGAGTTAGAGACTTAGTTACAGAAAAAAATACTTACAGACAATAGGCACTGACGATAGATTTGTCGATGGCATCTTGTTGGAATAACTGAAACAGTTCTTCAAATTCAACCTGGACCTGGGCAGTTCCACGACCGTAATGCTCTTCTTTAACCTCCAGGTTGATCCAGTTTTTCCCTTCCTTTGCTGCTTCCATGTACCACGCATTCAATCTTCGCATTTTTGTTGGAAGGTTCGGGACCTTCTCTGGTTTGACAAAAGGCTCCCCGTGCTTGTATTTGTACTTGTCTGTGATCACCTCAGCAATGGGATACTCTATTAGCGAGCCCAAGTATTCAGCCATGGTCACACCAAGCTCAGCGGCGGCTTTTTTGATTTGTTTGTTAGTTAATTGTTTAGGCCGAGGGACATCGGAACACACCCTCAGCGGGGGGCACGATTGCTTCTCCTGTTGTCCGAGCTGAGGAACTCCTTGACCGTATGGACGCGCCTTCGGCTTCGGAATATTGCGTGCCCTCAGAACATTGGGCGGCACCTGAGCATCACGTGCCTTTATAATTGTTCGGTCGTAGTCCGGTAAAATCTGCTCAGCCGTTGGTCGCGTCAGGTTTCTCAGTGTTCTCTCAACTAAGACCGGATCTAGTGGGACCTTTTGTGACCGCTTCGGTGCTAACTGGCGTCTGACATCCTCTTTAACCCACACTTCTAGCTCTGCTTTGGTCATTTCGTAAGGTAATTTCTCGATAGGCTTGGCGGGTTTCGCTTTCTTCTGATGACTTGTACCACTAGAACCCGAGGCAGAGGCGGCGCAGGCGGTGCTCTTCCGCTTTTGAACACGACTATGAGCCTGTGACGGCTGAGGCTGCGGAGGAGATGCCTGACACGGCGGAGACGGCTGAGGCGGTGGAGACGGCTGACGCGGCGGAGGAGATGGCTGACGCTGCGGAGGAGATGGCTGTCGCGGCGGAGACGGCTGGGGTGGCGGAGACGGCTGACGCGGCGGAGACGGCTGACGCGGCGGAGACGGCTGAGGTGGCGGAGACGGCTGAGGCGGCGGAGACGGTGACCTTGGCTTCCAATTTGGAAGCACAATGTGTTCCTTCCGCCATAGAACAGTAGTTTTTCTACCATCCCTCAGTGCAGTCTCGCCTTCACCCGTAGGGTAGTCAAGCTGCAGATCCTCGTATCCTTTCATGACTTCATCCACTAAGACAACAGAATATCCATCTGGAATCGGCCGCGAATGGTAAGTACCATTAGTTACAGCAGCTAAGACTACGCCGACCGCCACCTTCACGGTTATGTTCATCAATGGAGCATGTAGCTCACAATTTTCCCTCTCCGTGATATCATCCACGGGGTAGCGACGAGCCGAGATATCTGGCCGAAAGAGCTCCGTGGAAGCCACGCTGCTTTTCCGCTGAGATGGTGGGCCGCTATCTTGCTGAGAAGGATCTTCGTGCCGCTGAGCTTCCCGGGTGGTAAGTGAATCAAGGATCTGCTGCTGCCTAGTTAATCTATCTTCAATCTGCTTCAGCCGATCTGCCTCCTCTGCCTTCTTCCTCCCTCGGCTTCTATAACTGTCAGCGTCATCTGGAAATCCATACTTCCACGGTACGGAGCCTTCTGTGCCTCGTGTCCGACCTTTGTGTTCTGGATTCCCGAGGGCCCGTGACAGCTCGTCCTTCTCTCTGTTTGGAACGAACTCCCCGGCTTCTACCTCCTTCATTATCTTCTGAAGTTCAGCGAGAGGGGTTGCAAGTTGTGCTTTTGTAAAGATGCACTTCCCTGTTTCTGGGTGCAACGTTCCCCCATGCCCGAAGAACCAAAGTTTTGCCCGATCAGCCCACCGCAGCGTCTCAGGAATTATCCCTTGTTCAAGCAGGGCGTTCTCAAGTCTCTCCACCTTAGGCTTGATAGCCCTGTAGCCACCTGACCCCATGCTATGGTGATATTCCTTCTTGGAAGCATTTTTCTTATTAGTTGCTGACCTTTTCTTAGCCTCGTCAGATTTCTTGTACTTGACAAATTCCTCCCACTGATCCCTTAGCTTTTCATACGCTCCAGTGAACTCCGGAGTCTTTTTTTGAAGGACAAAGTCCTTGTGCAATCTTTTCTTCCAGTTTGCAAATTGTTCGGCCATCTTCTTCAGTGCCCACTCCTTGACCTTTTTCTCTATGGGATCCACGTAATTTGGATCCTCCTCCTCTAACGGATGAGCGTCGTCGTCTTGACGAGGAAGCGTGAAATTAGCCATTAGCGTCGTCCAAAGATTGTCTTTCACTCTATCGTCAACAAAAGTGAGAGACGAGCGTTCTGTCGCCTTCGGCTCATTCCATTCTTGAGTGGTGATCGGGACGTTGTCCCTAACAACAACTCCGCACTGACTTACAAACTTGACAAAATGTGTCAGCGGTCTGCCATCTGGAGCTACTGCTTCGATCTTGTATCTCTCTTCTTTATCACACCTTTTGGATGGGCCTCGTTTGGGGATAGAAGAAGATTTGCTCGATCCGGAGGGCTAAAAGAAGAAAGATCATTAATGCATATATATATATATATGAATCAAATAGTGGATTTAGTCAATATAGGGTTAGTTAATATACCGCGCCGGAGTTTGTAGTAATAATTGTCCGGTCACCATCATCACCGGATGCCTCAGCTTCTATCTGCGCTCCCTCGCCGGAGTCGTTCAGAAAGCTCGAGGTGAACTCCAACTCATCTTCACCGCGGATAATATCTTGCAATATGTTCTCCTGATTTTCGTCTCTGTTGTGATCCATAGTTTCTGCAAGGACAATTGACCGGGTGGTTAATGAAAATTAACCCATTCTTATTCTTATTCTTATTCTTTTAATTCTATTCTTATTCTTATTCTACACTAATTATTAAAATAGCTAACATAATTGCTAACACTAATTATTCAAAATAAACAATCTCCACCGTGAGAATAAACAATAGCTAACATTATTCCTAACACTAATTAATTCAAAATAGCTAACATTATTTAAAATAGCTAACAATTGCTAACACTAATTAATACAAATTGCTAACACAATTGCTAACACTAATAATTAGTGTTAACACAATTGCTAACATTTCAAAATAGCTAACATTTTAATTATTTAAAATAGCTAACATTATTTAAAATAGCTAACAATTGCTAAATGATGAACACATGACGTCATGGTGATGTCACCGATGAACTTGGGCACGGCTTGATCACGAAATCGTGCAATCGGCAATTGGTAAGCTAAATATTTTAAATTGGTAAGCTAAATATTTTAATTAGCTAAATATTGTAAAAATGAGAAAACAATTCTTATTTAGGCAATTCTTATTTTAATTAACTAAGAATAAGAATTAAAATATTTAGATTAACTACAAATTCTAATTCGAATGAAAATATTTAGCTACCAATTCTAACTAAAAAATACCTAATCTAACCAATTCTGATAATAAGAAAAAAGAATAAGAAAAAAATGAAATTACCTCGGGTCGATTGGAGGAGGCTCTAGGCCGGCGGAGGAGGCACCAACCGGGATGGTGGCTCGGCCGGCGGAGGCTCGACCGGCGGAGGCGGCCGGAGGAGGCGAGGGAGAAGAGGTGGCGCGGCAGGCGGATGGGGAGGAGCTCGGCCAGGGAGCGTCCGCGCGGCTCCGGCGGATCGATCGAGAGCGGCGAGGAGGGAGATGAAGGGCGCCCGGCACGGCGGAGCGAGCCGGCGAGCGGGGAGCGGTGAGCGGGGAGGAGGAAGGCGGCCGGCGGCGAGCGGCGAGCGGAGAAGAGGAGGGCAGCCGCCGGAAAATTGGGCAGCCTGCCGGCGTCCGTGCGGTTGGCCGTCCAAGTCCTTAGGCGATTTAGCGAATGAGAGAATGAGAGAAGGATTGGGGGAGAAGAGAGGTTAAAGGGGCCTTTCGTCCCGGTTCGTGGCTGGAACCGGGACTAAAGACCCTTCCGTCCCGGTTCCAGCCACCAACCGGGACGAAAGGGTGACCTTCAGTCCCGGTTGGTAGATGGAACCGGGACCGAAGGGTCTTTTTTCGGACACCGAAAAGGTGCGCGCCAAAAAGACCCTTTAGTCCCGGTTCCAGCCACGAACCGGGACGAAAGGTTCTTTCAGAATTAAAATTTGGGCGCCAACAAAAGTTTGTTCTGTTTTTTTGTTTTAAACTTATAAAATTATAAATACAATATCTTTCGATCTGTTTATCAGAAAAAAACAATAATTTTTGTTTTAAACTTATAAAATTATAAATACAATATCTTTCAAAATGGAATTAAATATTTCTAGAAACTATAATTAAGTCTAGAAAGTTGTCCCGTTTCCAGCAGAATCGGCAGAAATTTGTGATTTTTAGAGGTGGATGGAAATCTTTTCTTAGAAAACAAATTGATTATTTGTGCATATAACATGTTCTAGCATATTGAAAAAATGAATCACCCAAGTTTTGCAACATATTCTGGTAGGTCCTTCACAAAAAAAAAACCATTTCTGACACTCGGAAAATGGAAAGTGGTTTTTTTATTCAATAAAAAAAACTTCGTTCGTCAACATTGTCCGTGCTTCCAAGATGCATGTTTTTGTGGAATATGGACCCATTCAAACAAACTATGCCATGTATTTGGCCATAACACCCGTTATTTCGACACAAACCCTAGAATGTTAGGAGGAGATAGCTCTTTGTTGTGAACAAGTTTTCAACAAAACTGTCGTACTGCCTAGGACATATTCCAAGTTCTTGAGCCGTGGGGTGCTGAGCCGCCGGCGCTGCGCATCCAAAGAGAAGGAACCCTCACAGGGTCATAGCTCACGTGAGAAGGAACCCTCTGAAGAAACGACCACCTACTGTCATACTGCCTATCCAATAGATACATGTAGCGACGGACGTGCTCATCCTCCTCCCTGATACGGCGACGTACCACCTCCTCGGAGGCCGGCTCCCTCTGCACTGAGCGTGGCCCACGCGACTGCCACCACAGAAGATCCGGGTCGACGACGTCACCCGGATTCCTCACCAAGCTACGCGTCCCGGAAGGTAGCACCTCCCAGTGCCAGCCCGGTGGAGCCCAGTCCCGCACATCGCCCCTCTGGTCCAACATGGACATCGTCGCCGAGAACACCTAAGTCAAAAACGCCTAAGTCAAAATTTTGTTACAATGGAAGAGTGATGAGGTTGCAGATATGAGTTTAGACGTGATATGGCAATGGAGGCCAAGCCTACATATATAGAGTGATCAGGGCCCTTAGTACCGGTTCGTGTTACCAACCGGGACTAAAGAAGCACACGGATCGTGTGTTTCTTTCAAGCGCTTGTGAGCCGTTGGATCATGGGTGTGTTTCTTTAGAGCGCTTGTGAGCCATTGGATCAGAAGCACACGGATCGTGTGTTTCCTTCGAGCGCTTGTGAGCTGTTGGATCAGGGCCTTTAGTACCGGTTCGTGTTACCAACCGGGACTAAAGAAGCACACGGATCGTGTGTTTCTTTCAAGCGATTGTGAGCCGTTGGATCAGGGGTGTGTTTCTTTAGAGCGCTTGTACACCTTCTAATCGCCTATAAATAGCGACGTCCCTGCAGCGAAATGGCACACAACGAGCGTCTACCTTTGCCACCGAACCCAATGGTTGGATTTAGCCTACCCGCTGGCATGTTCCCTAACACAGGCCCTCGGGTAGGTTGAATCCAACCACTGGATTAGGGTGACACAATGATGAATTGCCGAGGAGGTGGGAGTGGTGGTGGTGGAAGTGGTAGCCATGCCCCTCGGTCGGATCCAAGCAGCTCCAAGGCTCTCTGATGATCTACAACATTCCCAACACTTTTTGGGACGGTCGTTAGATCATCAGAGAAGTCTTGGGGCTGTTTGGATCGAAGGTCGATTTGCTGCTCACTTCACAGCCCTCAACAAAATACTTGCGGCTGTTCTATCTACAAAATACTTCAGTTCATCGACCGAATACAAATCATTCGGATTCCCGTCATACAGCCCAACGGTGCATTTGATATGCAGGCACTCACGAGCCACCGTTGGGCTGTATGACGGGGAAACCGTGTGCATTTGATAAAAGGTTTAATACATTGTCCGTGCTTCCAAGATGCATGTTTGTGGCTGGAACCAGGACTAAAGGGTATTTTTTCGGACACCGAAAAGGTGCGCGCCAAAAGACCCTTTAGTCCCGGTTCTAGCCACCGGGACTAAATATTATCAAAGTGTTCATAAAAATACATCATGTTTGAGAACACTCATACATAAATATTATTACACGAAGACGAAGGCGGGAAGCGGTGGAAGATCATCAGAGAAGTCTTGCCGCTTTCTTATGGTCGCACCGACCGTAACCATGGAGCATCTTCATCATTCAACACGATGGTTGGGTCAGTTTTGACCGTGAAGGGGGGAATTTCATCAAACTTATCGTAATCTTCTGACATGTCTGTCTTGTCCTCCACTCCCACGATGTTTCTTTTCCCTGAAAGAACTATGTGACGCTTTGGCTCGTCGGATGATTTATTCGTTTCCTTATTTTTCATCTTTCTCGGTTTGGTAGACATGTCCTTCACATAGAACACCTGAGCAACATCATTGGCTAGGACGAATGGTTCGTCTCCGTAACCAAGATTGTTGAGATCCACTGTTGTCATTCCGTACAGCTTGTCTACCTGAACCCCCACTCCATTCAGCTTGACCCATTTGCACCGGAACAAAGGGACCTTAAAAGAAGGTCCATAGTCAAGTTCCCATATCTGCTCTATGTAACCATAATATGTGTCCTTTTGTCCATTGTTGTTTATTGCATCAAACCGGACACCACTGTTTTGGTTGCTGCTCTTTTTATCTTGGGCGATCGTGTAAAATGTATTTCCATTTATCTCGTACCCTTGGAAAGTCAACACAGTCGAAGATGGTGACCTGGCCAACAAGTAAAGCTGATCTCCAACAGTGTTGTCATTAATGAGATGTGTTCGCAACCAACCGCCGAAAGTATCAATGTGTTCATGTGTAATCCAGGTGTCGGACTGTCCCGGGTGTTGAGACCGTAATATGTTCTTGTGTTTCTCGATATACGGGGCCACCAAGGTAGAACTCTGTAGAACTGTGTAGTGTGCCTGAGTTAAAGAATGCCCGTCCCTGCATATGTCTGCTTTCTTTCCTAGCGTGCCTTTTCCACTCAGTCTCCCCTCATGTCTTGATTGTGGAACACCAATCGACTTAAGGTCAGGAATAAAGTCAACGCAGAACTCAATGACCTCCTCTGTTCCATAGCCCTTGGAGATGCTTCCTTCTGGCCTAGCACGGTTATGGACATATTTCTTTAAAACTCCCATGAACCTCTCAAAGGGGAACATATTGTGTAGAAAAACAGGACCGAGAATGGCAATCTCTTCGACTAGGTGAACCAGCAGATGCGTCATAATATTGAAGAACGATGGTGGGAACACCAACTCGAAACTAACAAGACATTGGACCACATCGTTCTGTAACTGTGTCAGATTTTCTGGATTGATTACCTTCTGAGATATTGCATTGAGGAATGCACATAGCTTCACAATGGGTACTCGAACATTTTCCGGTAGAAGGCCCCTTAGTGCAATCGGAAGCAACTGCGTCATAATCACGTGGCAGTCATGAGACTTTAGGTTTTGAAATTTTTTCTCAGCCATATTTATTATTCCCTTTATATTCGACGAGAAGCCAGACGGGACCTTGATACTGTTCAGGCATTCAAAAAAGATTTCCTTCTCTGCTTTGGTAAGGGCGTAGCTGCTCCGGTGTATCTTGTTCTGTGGATGCATGTTGTTTGGGTCTTTCATACGTTGTTGGTCCTCCCGTGCTTCCGGTGTATCTTTTGTCTTCCCATACACGCCCAGGAAGCCTAGCAGGTTCACGCAAAGATTCTTCGTCACGTGCATCACGTCGATTGAAGAGCGGACCTCTAGGACTTTCCAATAGGGTAGCTCCCAAAAAATAGATTTCTTCTTCCACATGGCCGCATGTCCGGTACCGTCATTCGGAACAGATTGACTGCCAGGACCTTTTCCAAAGATCACTTCTAGATCCTTGACCATATCAAATATATCATCACCAGTACGGTGGTCAGGCTTCCTCCGAGGCTCGGGCAGACCTTGGAAATGCTTGCCTTTTTTTTTTACGGGATGCTTGGTCGGAAGAAATCGACGATGCCCCAGGTACACAACCTTCTTACACTTCTCCAAATATATACTATCTGTCTCCTCTAAACAGTGCGTGCAAGCATTGTATCCCTTGTTTGTCTGTCCTGAAAGGTTACTAAGAGCTGGCCAATCATTGATAGTTACGAACAACAACGCTCGTAGGTCAAATTCCGCCTGTTTGTGCTCATCCCACACACGTACACCTTCTTCGCGCCACAACTGTAAAAGTTCTTCAACCAAAGGCCTAAGGTACACGTCAATGTCATTCCCGGGTTGCTTCGGGCCTTGGATGAGCACTGGCATCATAATAAACTTCCTCTTCATGCACAACCAAGGAGGAAGGTTATAGATACATAGAGTCACAGGCCACGTGCTATGACTACAGCTCTGCTCTCCAAAAGGATTCATGCCATCTGTACTTAGGCCAAATCTTAAGTTCCTTGCGTCATCTGCGAAGTTCGGGAACTCTCTCTCGATTTTTCTCCACTGTGACCCATCAGCGGGGTGTCTCAACATCGCGTCTTTCTTACGATCTTCTTTGTGCCATCGCAACAACCTGGCATGCTCTTTGTTTCGAAACAAACGTTTCAACCGTGGTATTATAGGAGCATACCACATAACCTTGGCAGGAACCCTTTTTCTCGGGCGCTCGCCCTCAACATCACCAGGGTCATCTCGTCTGATCTTGTACCGCAATGCAGTGCATACCGGGCATGCATCCAAATTCTCGTACTCCTCACCACGATAGAGGATGCAGTCATTAGGGCATGCATGTATCTTCTGCACATCTAATCCTAGAGGGCAGACAATCTTCTTCGCTTCGTATGTACTGGCGGGCAATTCGTTATGCTTTGGAAGGTCCTTCTTCATTATTTTCAGCAACTTTTCAAAACCTTTGTCGGTCACACCGTTTTCTGCCTTCCATTGCAGCAATTCCAGTGTGCTACCCAGTTTTTTTAGCCCATCTTCACAGTTTGGGTACAACGGTTTGTTATGATCCTCTAACATGCGCGCGAATTTCGACCTCTCATTTTCTGTTCCGCAATCTCTCCGTGCATCAGCAATGGCACGACCAAGATCATCAGTCGGCTCATCTAGATCTTCAGCTTCCCCCGTTGCAGTATCACCGTATTCAGGGTACATAGAAGAGTTGTAATCATCATCTTCTTCTTCATTTTCTTCCATCATAACCCCTGTTTCTCCGTGCTTGGTCCAGCAATTATAGCTGGGCATGAAACCGTGCCGAAGCAGGTGGGTGTGAAGGATTCTGGAGGAAGAGTAATCCTTCTTATTCTGACAGACAACACATGGACAACACATAAAACCATTCTGTTTGTTTGTCTCGGCCGCAGCGATAAAACTACCAAGTCCCGTAATGAACTCGCCAGTTCGTCGGTCACCGTACATCCATTGCCGATTCATCGAGCACCTTATATATTTCGAGTTATATATTGCCGACTCATCTGCATTATATGAGTATATTATATTACACACAACATCATGAATAGAAGGTCATCACATTAAAACCTTCCGCAGAGTACTGACCAAATGTAATACATAGTCCTAATGATGAAAACATACAGTGAAATTAACATACAAACTATCTAATGCATTTAAATGCAACAACAAATGCGATCAAAATCGCAACTAAGGTAACAATTGATCCGACGGCATAATGATACCAAGCCTCATTTTTTATGGCATCTTTTCTAATGTTTCTAATCTTCTTACGCATTGCATCCATCTCGATCTTGTGATCATCGACGACATCGGCAACATACAGCTCCAATTTCATCTTCTCTTCTTCAATTTTTTTGATTTTTCTTTCAAATCATCGTTTTCTCTTTCAACTAAATTTAACCTCTCGACACGAGGGTCGGTCGGAATTTCAGGTTCATATATGTCCTAGATCAAAATATCTATGTCAAATGTTTGGTCGGCATAATTGTTAAAATAAAGAAATTAAAAACATAGTTATAAAAGATAATATACCACATCCGAATCATAGACCGGACGAGGGCCGACGGGGACGGATATCAAAACCATGACACTATACATATAAAAAACAATTATACAAATAAGAAAAATTATACAGGTAACAATGTAAATCATATAAGTAAGAATAAGAAGCTCACGAAGGTGGTGTCGGCGACGGGGCGCCCGGCGCGGGCGATCGACAACAGTGAGGACAAGGACACGAATGGGACGGCACTAATTAAAAACAACAAATCATACTTTAATTTGAAATCAAATTGCATATAAAAAAATAAACTAGCAATAAGTCAACTAGCCTAGAATTTGAGCAATTCTAACTTAGGCATTTCATCAAACACCTAGCATGCAACACCAATGAAATGAGGAGCAAAAATAGCGATAGAGATGAATCCGAGCTCCGAGAGGATAAGGTTTCTAACCTATTAGAAGCCTTGGGTGGATGGGGCAAACTTAATGTGGACAAATGGTGGAAAAAAATATGGATCAAATGGAGCTTTGTGAGGAGCTTGAGAAGAAAAATGGTGATGAACTCGAGCTCCTCGGGCAGGAAGAAGGTGATATAGTGAGAAAACACCTTTTGTCCCGGTTCGTATTACAAACCGGGACTAAAGGTAAGCCTTTTGTCCCGGTCTATAACACGAACCGGGACAAAAGGTTCCCGCGTCGGACCCCACCTCGGGGGCTGTCGGGTGCGGACCTTTAGTCCCGGTTCGTACCACGAACCGGGACAAAAGGGTCCCAAAGAACCGGGACGGATGCCTCCCGGTCCCCGCGCGTCCTCCGAGCCGCACGAACCGGGACAAAAGGATCCTTTAGTCCCGGTTCGTGCCGTGACCGGGACTAAAGCCTCCCGCCGGCCAAAACGGAAGGCTTGTTTTCTACTAGTGATAGATGAACGGAGGGAGTAATTGCTTACCAAATTAAGCCTAAAAGATCACATGAGAGTCCAACTAAGACAAAAGTGGATATGTAACACAATACATATGTTGTTTGCCCTCTGAAGAACGAGTCGAGCTATAGCTCCATTTTTCAATACATATCTGAAGATTGCCGTACCTGGCCAGCTTCAATGTCCATTTGGAATTGCTTTTGAGAGACACCAGATGTGGTAAATATGGAAGTCCGCTGCCATACCTGAGACACACAAACATGGAGGACTGACTTATAATAATTGAATTGCATTGTGTATGCTCTGTTCAGGACTATTAGCTCATAGGAGAAAAAGTTACTTGTTTGTTTTCACAATTTGTATGGCATCATGTTAGATTTTTTGCTTGCAGACCTCTGGCCGTTGATGGTGTGCTACAAAGGAGTGTCCAAGGATATTCTCCATCTTGTACTTCACCCGTCTATCTGCACCATCCCAAGAGCGTATTTGTATCACAGTTGCATCGATCAATTATCCAAAACAGTAACACAATCGAAAGAATTACACGAATTTACCACTGACAGAAGAATGTTTGACAGACTACTACTAATTCCCAATGATGAAACTCTTAGTGCAACCCTAGACGGTGGACGGGCTATGTTTGTTCAAGGAGGCAGCGGAGCCCTAACATGATTTTGCTAGGCTTGGCCCATATGTGAGGGTGCGATCAGCAGACCACGATCGGCAGACCGTGGTCTGGAACGTACGGACTTCTATATTATAGTATAGATAGATATGGGCCTACGGCATCCGCGGTGCAACGCTACAGTACAAATTGATACAGTACAGTATATGGTGGCGACCGTACGATACGTACGCTGGGGTATGTCAGTCTTGGTAAACGTTTATACTAGTGATTAAAGCTGAGACTGAGAGAGAGATGACAGCCTAACTAATGAACAGAATCAGCCAGTGAGCTAGCACTGTACTGACATGATCTAGCCAGCCAGCTAAAGCTAACCACACAGAGACAAACTAATCAGTGATCATGAGGAAATTAAGGAAGCCGACATGATTGACAGACTGACAGGCATCATCCTCAATCGCCGGCCGGCAGGGGTCGCTCTACCGGTCGCTAGCTCCACCGTCCGGTCCAACCGACCGACCGGATCGAAAGACTGCAATCAGCCAGGCTAGCTATCTTTGCAAGTTTTTTTTTGTTCAATTTAAATTTGGTTCTTTTTAGGCAAATTTAAATTTGGTGGATCCACAGGAGGACGGTTGTCCAGGTCTGGGTTTGAACTTTGAACATGGAAAACGCACACGTGTTACGTGTCGTGGGTTCACACATGGCTGTGGTTGCGACTGCACGCGTTTTGGGCCGTTATGTAAGGAGTTTCGTGCCATTCCGATCCATATTAATCGTCGCCCAAACGGAGTAGTTTGTATTGATGCAGTTTTCCGTTTCTCCGACGATTATCCACGTGTATGTTCACCGTAAAAAAATCTATGAACATGTCCCTAAAGACAACTTCAACACGACCCATTATGAATATGCGTCCGTCCCATGTCCGTCCGTACTGTGTCATGTCGATCACCCAACAACGTCATTCCTTTAGGGCTCTTTGGGCTCATAGGATAGGAAATCTATAGAAATAAGAAACTAACATGAATTAGATATCATGTGTTGAATTCTATAGGAAGAGAAACTTTCTTTAATTGTAGTGAAGAAATTTTCCATGAGTTATAACCTAATGCTTTTTTCCTATGGGATTTACACTACCAGATTTCTATGAGATTATTTTCTATACAGATTTGCTAAGTCACATGTACCTGCTTTTTGCTTAAGTCTCAGCCGACGAGGAGAACTGTCCGATCTGACGTCAAGAATCGTACGGTTTTTTGTCTATCTCCGCGTGTTTGGATATATCTATGACGTCAAATATCATGCGGTTTTTTGTCTGTCTCTACATGTTTGGATATATTGTATGGACCGAGTCTGTTTCTGGGCCGTTTCCTGTGGAGCAGTTGTTAGTGTATGGGCTTGTACGTCTTATGGGCTTTTTCTTTTTGTTTTTTGCTTTCTCTGTAGCCATTTTCTCGTGTGGTTGAGACTTGATAGTTAGGCCATTGCTTAATTTCAGAGGAGGGAAAGGGGGGATGTGGAAAGAATGCCCAACTCATTTGTTGCACAATTCTCAAGTAATATGCAACTTATTTCGAGAAATGTGCTAGTAAAGTCAGTTGCACTTTTTCTTTAGTTTTGCGCAACTAGTAAAGTGAGTTGCATATTTCTTCTAGATTTGCGCAACTGAGAAAGTGAGTTGCACTTTTCTTTTAAGAAATTTTGGTTGCACCTTTTTTTGAGTTTTCTGTAACAAGTAAAGTAAGTTGCACATTTCTTCTAAATTTGTGTAACTAGTAAACTCAGTTGCACCTTTCTTTCAGGGCCGGCCCTGGAGGGTGGCAGGGTGGGCGGCCGCCCTGGGCACCCAAAATCCAGGGGCACCATCCAGGATACGTTTTAGTATATGTATTTACCAGAAAAAAGTAAAATGGGCCAGCAAGACTATAGAAATTAAGGCCCATGGATCGCTCGTCCAGGAACCAACAGGCATACGAACCATCGCTGATCGCTCGTCCAGGAACGATCGGTTTGCGTTTGCGTCTGTTCTTCGTCCCCGTCGCCTCGGCTCCTCCCCCGTCGCGATCTCATCGAGAGTCTCGAGACAGACAGACATCGACTCATCCCAGCGACCCAGCAGACCGATCGTCACTCGCCCCACTCGCCCGTCGCCGGCTCGTCGTCTCCGCCGGTCCGCCCCCGGCCGCCCGCCCGCCCGTCGCCGGCTCGCCCTGGCCAAGGTAAATCTTCAATGCTTTTCTTTTTGAGTTCCTCTGTTTCTGTAATCAGTAATCTCTCCATAGCAGACATCTAAAGATCAATTTAAATTAATTTCCAGCATTGTGTGGGATCATGTCAACAAGAAAGCAAGAATCTGGTAGCGCTAAAAGGAAAAGAGCAAAACGTGTGGCTGATTTGGTTCAATCACAGAGAGGGGATATTCTTAAATTTTTCAAGAGTAATTCTAGTGCTTCGAAAAATCCAGATGAGTGGGCGATTGTTGCTGTGGAGGAAGAGCAACCAACTCAGGCTAATGGGAATTCTGAATCAGATCAGCAAGAACAAAATGTTGACACCAACATTGGCAATGACAATGTAAGTGGCTCTGATGCACAAACCCAATCTGCTAGTGTTGATGAACAACCAGTTCATAGTTCTGATATTTATGATCCACGAAATTGGGATAATCTTGATAATAAAGCAAGAGATATCTTAGTTGAGAAAGGACCTATGAGAGAGGAAATAATGGAATATCCTCTAGGTGATGAAAACATGCATTTTTCAGCTGATCATTATTATAGGAAATTAAGGAATGGAGAGAAATAATGACTTTATTAGTTCGATGTGTTAACTTGTCTCATGGGAAGATAAAAGTTGAGGAGTACTTTTTAGGGTTCCTGAAGGTGGATGACACTTCTGGTTTGGGTCTCTTTAAGGTATTTCTTAAGTCTATGAAATCTTTTGGTCTAAATATTGAAGATATAAGGGGTCAAGGCTATGACAATGGTTCCAATATGAAAGGAAAAGAGAAAGGGGTAAAATCAAGGTTACTTCGCAAGAATCCGAGAGCATTGTATATGCCATGGGCTTGCCATAGTCTCAATCTCACTCTTTGTGATATGGCAAAATCATGTGAGAAGGCTGTTAAATTTTTTGGAATTGTTCAACGCATATATGTATTATTTGCTGGTTCTACAAAAAGGTGGAATGTCTTGCTTAAACATGTTCCTAGTTTAACTGTTAAATCATTGTCCAATACTCGATGGGAGAGTCGAATTAAAAGTGTTACAGCAATAAGATATCAAGCTACTGAGTTAAGGTCAGCTTTGTCTGAGTTACGTCATGCTTCTGATACTGAACCTAAGGATAAAAGTGATGCAAAAAATTTATTTGATGCACTTGGCCGCTTTGAGTTTCTGGTTGGTATGGTTATCTGGTATGATATTCTATTTGCAGTAAACAAAGTTAGCAAGATGTTGCAATCTCCATCCATGTGCGTTGACTCTACTTTGAAGCAAATACAAGGTATCACATAATATTTTGAGAATTACAGAGATGATGGATTTTCTGCTAGTTTGGTCACAGCCAAAGGTATTGCAACTAGAATGGGTGTAGATGCATTCTTTCCCGTTAAACGCCGCATTACTAGGAAGACTCAGTTTGATGAAAGTAATTGCCACGAAGAAATTCTAGAAGCTGAAAAGGCATTTGAAGTTAAATATTTTAATGTTGTGGTTGATATGGCGATCACTTCTTTGAAGGATAGATTTAAAGAACTCATGGTGTTTAAAAATATCTTCGGTTTTTTACTGAGCTCGGTCACCTTGAAGTCATTAAATGAAAGTGAACTCGAAGAGGGTTGCACAAAATTTGCAGAAACTTTCTCTCATGGTGGTTCATCTGATGTTGAGGTATATGATCTTATTTCTGAATTAAAGATGATGAGATTCACATTACCGGATTCCGTAATGTCCGCTATGGAGATTTTTGAGCATGTGAGAGAAGTTGATTGTTATCCCAATATCTCCATAGCTTATCGCATCTTATTTACTATGCCGGTGACTGTCGCCTCGGCTGAAAGAAGCTTTTCAAAGTTGAAATTATTGAAGAACTACTTGCGGTCTACAATGACTCAAGAAAGGTTAAACGGGTTGGCAACATTATGTATCGAGAAGAAATTATTGGATGACATTGACATCGAGCCCATCATAAGTGAGTTTGCATCGAGAAATGTTAGAAGAAATTTTTAAGGTAATTTGTATAGTTTATTTGATATGTGTACTGTTTTGGACGCATTTAAATTTTACTGAGAAATATCTTTTACACATATATTTATGATTATTATTACGATGTCTACATTAGGGGCACCAAGTTTTAGTTTCGCCTCGGGCACCAAAAATCTCAGGACCGGCCCTGCTTTCTTCGAGTTTTCTGTAACAAGTAAAAATAAGTTGTACATTTCTTCCAGATTTGTGCAACTAGTAAAGTCAGTTACACCTTTCTTTGAGTGTTATGTAACAAGTAAAGTAAGTTGCATATTTCTTCTAGATTTGTGCAACTATTAAAGTCAGTTGCAACTTTCTTTTAGTTTTGCGCAACTAGTAAACTGAGTTGCATATTTCTTCTAGATTTGTGCAACTAAAAAAGTGGGATGCACTTTTCTTTTAGAAATTTGTAACTATCTAATAGTAGCACATTTTTTTGAGTTTTGCACTGTAGAACTGAGTTGCACATTTCTTTGAGAAATGTGTAACTATCAAGTAGTTGCACCTTTCTTTAAAATCTGTGCAACAAGTAAACTAAGTTCCACATTTCTTATACATTTGCACAACTAGTATAGCAAGTTGAAAATTTCCTCTTGATTTGTGCGACTAGTAAAGTAAGTTGCACATTTCTTTTAGTTTTGTAAAACTAGTAAGTGAGTTGCATATTTTTTCTAGATTTGTGCAACTAGGAAAGTGAATTGCACTAAAATACATTTACTTTTATTTATGTAAATAACTTTAATATCTTAAGGAGTGCCGGTTGTTAGCTAAGCGATGGTCGAAATTATTGCTAGTTTGCTCCGTCTTGTGATTTTAAATAGGTAGGGAGCTAACTAGCAGTGCATGTCCATGCAAAAAAAAAAACTAGCAGTGCATGCACCATGCGTGCACATGCTGCTGTGCATGCACCTGATGCTGCTTGCTGCATATCCCTAGGCGTCGACTGAGACGTAACAAGTTCTCAGGCAACTGCTACCTAGGCGCTCCCTTTTCTATACGATATGATCCTACAAATCAAACAACTTCTATAGGAAAATTTCCTATAGGATCAAAACCTACAAAAATCCTATATTCTTTTTTATCAAAGGGGCCCTTAGTCTGGATATCCTGCAAAAAACATGAATATTGATTATAACACGAGACACTGGCTCGAGTCTATGAATTGCGACAAGGGTTTATTTTTTCCAAATGTGACCCTTTGACAAAACTAATGAATTATCTGTCCTCCTTGGCGAAACTATTTTGGAATCTGGCTTCTGAGATGGACACTAGTATGAGAGATCCGAATTTATACATGTCGGTACCAACCGAATCCAGCACCAGACCAAGGCCGGAGCCGATCCCACGGAGCATCTGGGTGTCGAAATATCTTGCGCCGATATGTACAAGTTCGATACCATCCTCATAAAACGTTGACCTTGTGAAAGGACAAGGATGTCGCCTAGAGGGGGGGTGGGGTGAATAGGCGATTTAAAACTTTTACGATTTGCCTTGATAAATGCATAAAATTAGCGTTTAATTTATCAAGCACATAAAACCTAATATACTAGGTTCACCTATGTGCACCAACAACTTATGCGAAGAAAGATAACAACAAGATGATAGCAAGATATAATACTTCAAACATGAAGGCTATCGCAATGTAAAGTGCATAAGTAAAGAACTCGGGTATAGAAATAACCGAGACACGTGGAGACGAGGATATATTCCCGAGTTCCTCCTTGTTAAGGGAGTACGTACCACAAAGGTTTAGTTCACATTCCACTATCGGAATCCTTCAAGGTGGAATTCGGAGCCTTTACACCACAAAGCTTTGGGGCACACATCCACAACTGAATTGGAGGCTCCCAAGAATCACCACTAGGCCGTCTAGGGTCCAAAGACCCAACAGTAACAAGCTCACAACTTTCACTTCCACGAATCCTCGTGGAGAGAGCAAACCGATGCACCAAATACAATGGCAAGAGCACAAGTGCTCAAATCCTTCACTCTCAAATTCCAACAAAGCAACAAATTGTTATGGGGGAATAATAGAGTAAGAACAAAAGAGAACTCAACAAATATAACTCCAAGATCTAGATCCCAAGACTTCCCCTCACTTAGAGGAGAGATGGATTGGTGGAATAATAGATCTAGATCTCCTTGCTATTTTCCCTCTAAGAGGAGGCAAGAATCAAGGAGGAATAGAGAAGTAGCAAGCTCAAAGAAGGTCAACAATGGGGGCAAAACACGAGCTCAAGAGTTAGAAAACCGTTGGGGAAGAAGACCCCTTAAATAGGCCTTCAAGAAATCTTCCTGTTAGGCTCAGGGTAGTTTTAGGCCGGAGACTCCGGCCTAACTCCGGCCTACCTCCGGACTGAACACCAGAGACGCTCCAGCCACAAAACTGGCCCGGACCGGAGATTCCGGTGTAAACACACCGGAGACTCCGGCCTAGAAAAAACTGTAGAAACACCAAACACGAAAACGAACATATCTTCATCATCCTAACTTCGTTTTCGATGATCTTAGCCATCGCTGGAATCACAATGAAAAACTCTACAAGAATATACAGAGAAACATCATAGTACAACAAGTTAGAATAAAACCAAATGTAGGAAGGTAAAACATTTGTATACATAACAACCGGTAAATCCTCCAACATCAAGAACCCAACAAGTTTTTCATCAGAACTCCATTTTCTATGATCTTGGGCTTGTTTTGAAGATAAGCACAAGCTCTACAAGATCATGCATATACACATCATAGTCCATCATGTGAGGAGTAAACCACAAGAAGAGAGTTTGACCTCTCTTATAAAAAACAAACCGACAAAACCTTCAACATAAAAAACGTAAGAAGATATTCATGAAATCCGTTTTTGATGAACTAGAGCTTGATATGGAGATGAACCAAACTCTAAATCACCACATAGATAAAAGCCAAATAACAAAGAAGAAAGATGATATGCCAAGAATACAAAGGTTTGAGCTCTCCACAAAGATGCGATCAAGTTAGTCACTTGAGAGCCCTCTTGATAGTACGACATCTATCCTATAACCCGGTCTCTCAACTAACATCATGAGACCAGTAAATATAAAACCTATCAATATCATAACTTTTCCTTGCGCATAATGTACTTGAGCTTGATGTTGATGATCTTAGCCTTCTCAAGTTGGACCACCTTTCTTGATTGCACTTCGCTTGGTGAAGGCACACATATTGCTCCCCCATACATCAATATGGGAGATGCACTCTTCGTTATACCTTCACTTGGACATTAACGATGACGATCACCATGTGACGCCATCCTCCATGAGTTACAAAGGATCTTCCTCTTGATTCATGCTCATGGAGAAATACCTAACCCCATATAAAGATACCGAGCATATAGATCATGGGTTAGTTCACAAGGCTATGGAGACCTACAAATATAGCTCAATACACACATTAGTACATAGAGATTGTCATTAGTTACCAAAACCACACATGGGAGCAACCATGCTCTTTCACCTTGTGGGTCATATTTGGAAATAGTTTCACCCAACGATGAGACATTTATTTTTCCAAAGGGTCAGAATTGGTTAAAAAAAGGAAAAACTTCCTTGCAAACAGTAGGAGGCACCGAGCACATGAGCCGACAAGATCGCTCCGAGTGTCCTCTGAGTGTTACTGACTTACAGTAGTAACTAATTTTTACATGCTTCTAGTTAAATGTTGTGGTGACTAAATTTAACTATAAAACATAACATACTAGTATAACTAAGAGATGACACCTAGTACAATGAATAAAAGTATACTTGTACGCGTCCAAAACCCGGTCCTTTTTTTTCTTCTTCTTCTTCTTTCCGTTCCATCTTTTCTAACTGAGCAACAATCAAATGGAGGTTGAGAAGCCATTCCAATTTCCGAGGCTCGTGGGCTGCTTGCCCGAGTCTAGGAAATGAAATCGACGCGACGACTGACTAGAAGGCCCAAATGCTGCTGTGGTTCTGCTGTCTCACGATCATGTGCTGTGGTATCAGTTCTCAAAAAAAAAAAAAGTGCTGTGGTATCAGATCTCAAGAGAGAGAAATAAAAATGTGATGTGGTATTTAGTCAGCCAATGTAATTCGGAGGTTTTATCCTCCATTTTGAAAAAAAAAATCAGCCATCTGTAATGCGGAACATGTACGAAATTTACCGTAGGTGAGAGAGAAAATGATAAAGGAAGACTAACCCTGTGAAATCACTGTTTACGGGCGGCATCATTACAGTTGTACGGATTACAAGCAGTTGGACGGAAACCCAAAATGGAGCCCGATATCTACCATTTTTCTAAAATAAAATAAATCGAAATTGGTATTTTTAAATTTCAAAAAAATTGAAATAAAAATCCTATGTGTAGATAATGTCGAATCTACCAGCGTGCAAAATGTAAATGCAAAATTCGCATTAATTTAAGCTACACAAAGATGATAAATCTAGCAAAATTTAAGTTTTCAAATTGCGTACTATTCATGGATCCAGATCCACCTGTTTATTATTTTTGTCCAGTCTAAAATATACTAGCAAATTGGAGCTGATTTTTTGCACACTTGTAGACCATAGCATTATCTACATCTACATATTTTTCCAATTTTTTTGAAACTTCGAAATGCTAATTTTGAACTTTCCAAGTACCGAGCTTCATGGAGCTCGGCCTCCAAAACGGCTCACTCGCCGTTGGGGCATTATATACGGAATCCCTATTGTACATGTTTTCTGTAGAGATGTATATCGGTGATGTATGTGTAGACCTGCTATAGTCACCAAGCGTACCTACTAATGTACATACTCTTAGGTCATGTAAAATTATGATGACTCGGCTAGCTATCTGTATGGGAGGTTTTGTTGATATATGGAGGAAAGAGAATAAGTAGAGAGAATGAAGATGTGTGTAAAGTTATCAATATTATGTAGGATTCTTACAGACACATAAAGATAGACACATTTTGTTGTTGCATGCTCTAAGAGGATTCTTACAGACACATAAAGATAGACAAATTTTGTTGTTGCATGGTTTTAGTTTGTGACTTGAAATCACATATACTGTGGCTAAAAATAGACATCTTACACACATATTGTTGTGTATATTCTCTATAACATTGTCTACATATAACATGGAGTGGTATTTCAGACACCACCTGTCTAAACCAATGGTCATGTTCGTAGGCCAAACAAAAACCGGTGCAACTCTCAATAAAAAAATCTTTGTGAAAATCGGTTTTTTCTAGCGATTTCGAAAATCTAACGCACAAATGGTGGATCGTGCAATTTCGGCTCATGAGCCGGCCCACCAGATATAAAACTCAATGTTGGAAACAGAACATGTATCTTCCCGCACAATTTGTTTCTCTAGATCTAGTGATATATACATGTTTGAACGGGGACTAAAGGTGTGCGACCGTCCTACCCATTTAAACCGGGACTAATGCTCCCATTAGTCCCGGTTTGTAACACAACCGGGACTAAAGGTCGCAGGACCTCTGGACAAAAGGTCCGTTTTCTACTAGTGAGACTCTAGTTATTTTAGTTGCCGCATCGTCTAGCTATTTGTGGTTTCTAAAAAAGAAAGGTGTCGCCTCCGTGCGTCGTCGTTCCTACCCTCTTCTCCAAATCCGACGGCAACCACCGTGGGACCCACCACTACCATCTGTTTACCTGAGACTTCTTCCTCTACAAGAAAAGGCAAGGAAATATTTCCATGGCAGCACCACAATGGCGGCCTGGAGTAACGGCAACAAGCCCATCGAGGTCTGTGAGTACGGGTCGCTCTCCTGTGTGTATCCGCCCTGTGCAAGCATGCATATATGTAATTTTAACCATGTTTGGAACTCGCCGATATCATTCTCACTAAGTTACAAGTATTATGACGATACGTTAGCATGATCAGATTGCTACGTAGGAAACTCTTCATTAAACTGATGGCACTAATTAAACTATTCCACAATCACTTTTGGTGGAGCAAATTGTAACGTCAGGCTAAGGAGTACAATCCAATAGTCGTGTCGCAATCTAGTTAAATTGTTCTCTAAAGGAAGAAATAAGACAATGAGTTGCAAGCAAAGCTCCATTAGTTAGAGCTAGAGCCAGGATCACCCTCGAACCTAGAGATGGATTTAGATATCACACACTTTTTTTAACCGTGTTCGTCTGAATCTTACTACTAAATTTTAGGTTTCGTTTTAGGCAAAAGTGATTCAGTAAGTTTAGTATAGCCAAGAAATAGTTGTAAGTGCAGCTTCATTTTACTAACATGTTTTGACAAATTCAATTGGTCAACTGGATTCCTTAATATGTTGATCCATGGAGGCCTTGCTCATAATATAATGCTGATCCAGTGCGAAGTTGAACTCCTACTTCTATTACAAGTTTGCGCCGTCAGAACAATTTTCGGCCACAATAATACATTTTCTTGAACAAAGAAATTATTGACAAAATAAATGGAAACAAATTTTTTTGTACGATTGTGTTGACTTTATCACAATGAAGCAACCTGCAGGATATCATCTATTCCATATTCGCAGATAAGATTGAGAAGGCAAGTGTAGCTATCGATGATGGAATTGTCGTCCAAGGGATGTACAATTTATAGAGTTCCCCATATTTATTTAAGTGTAGCCTCTCGCTAAAATAATATTCCGTCTTAATAAGACACATGGAGTCAAACACTGGGATCTCAACCTATAGTGTGTTAGGTCCTTTAAATATCAAATACAGATTGGTTCTCAAGTGAAAACACTGATTGTGTCGGTATGTGATCGACTAATACGAGAGATTGGTGGAATTGTTGTTTCATGTATTATGATACTCACACTCCATCTCATAATATAAGAGAATATATTTTTGACAAGTTGTGTTATCTTGCTGAGACATCTTATATTATGGAACACAGTAAGTAGTTATTAATTGCTCCGTTAGGTTTAATCATGTAAAAACCTACCACATATATGTGGTTGTTCAAAACAACCCACAAGTCAATATGAATTTCCAGCCAAATCCCTACCAATTTCTTTTTTCTGACAGTAATGTAATTTCTTATACTTTCTGGGTCGTCACTGGTAGGACTAACTAAACTTCATTCGGATAAGTTTAAAGAAAGATAAGAAAGCAACAGGGACAGTTTTCCCTTTCTTTTTTCATTCGCCGGATTTAAAAAATGAAAGATAGATAGTGGTTGTGAGCCTGTGACAACTCCATTGACAGAAGTCAGAAGCAAATACTGTGCCGTCTCTTGACTTCTGTGAGATTTTTTTTTGAGAGAAATGAATTATTGGAAATTCGTACTTGATTTATAACGCACACGTCACAAGTTTCACTGCTCACCGTGACTGCAGCTCGCTTCGTGGCTCAGTCGATCTGGAAGAAGGATCTTTGAAGCAAATCTAGAAGGGAACTAATTGCTTGTACGCATAAAATGATTAGGGATAACTTTTTAGTTAGATTTTCTTGCACTACTACTCCCTGATAATTTTGTTATGTCATCCTCAAGATTCCACCTTGCCTCCTTGGCAAGTGAACACGTGGATAGGGGAGTTGATGACGTGCAAGAAACTCTCACTCACTCCTCCAAGCTAAAGTGAATAAAGGACACCGACCATCTGTCCTTTTCTTATTCTTCATATTGACGTATTTTCACGGAATTTCCTTACTTTTCTTATTTTATGCTAAAATAATATTCCTCCATATACAAAACCACTACAAATTCTCATTATTCTCTCCACGTTATAACACACATAGAAATGCAGAGCAGCTCATTTTACGGCAAAAAAAATCCTATCATCAAGTGAAATGTAACGTTTCCTTTTGAACCCATCTCCTTACCCTCGACTCGTATGTACAAAAAAAAAATCCACTGATAGAAACACAACCAGCACACCCACCAAGGCACCAAACCGTTTGCAGGGGCGGACACAAGCATACCTGAGTGGCCCCTACTCAGTTTCAAAAAATTTAAGGGCCTCTTTGGTTCAAAGGATTTTCAAAGGAATTCTGTAGGATTCCAACCCATAGGAATTTTTCCTATGGGATCCATTTGGTTCAAAGGAATGAATCCTTCAAAATTTCTATGGATTGCTTTCCTACACTACAATCCCATAGGAATTCTAGCAAGAGGTTGGAGCTCATGGAAAAATTCCTATGAGTCTATGACGAGTATGACTTGTACTCCACTCCATGAAAAATTCCTGCGTTTTTCCTGTGCTGCAACCAAACAACTAGTGTAACTGGTTCCTGCGTTGTCAGTTCCTGTAGGATTTCACATGTCATGACATTCTATTCCTACGTTTTCCCTATTCCTATGCTTTTCAATTCCTGTGAACCAAAGAGGCCCTAAAGGAAATTCTTATAAAAATTGAATTTGTACTAGAAATGCCCCGATCATCTGAAATGGCAAAGTGAAGTTTTTGTCTGACTTCGTTCATTGTGTTGGCATCGCCGCCCCACCGCCGCCACCCTTGGGCAACCCATTGTATTCCTCCTCGTTCTCCCCAGCCCTAAGGTCACCGGCCTCCTCCTCCGCATGACCTCCTGAGCTCGACGCCCTACCCCCTTCCTACCACAACGACGTTTAGATCCTCGACATGCCCTGCTCCCCGCCTCCGGCCTGTGCCCCACGTGCCTCCTCCATGTCCCCTCTGCCGGCGTAGATGCCTACATAGCCACTAGCCCATGCCGCTTCCTCTCGTCCAACTTCTCTGCCAAGCGACGCTCATTGCCACACCATTCCCCTCCAAACCGCATGAGCAACCTCTTTGTCCGGTGGCTTGCTGGATCGAGGACAAAGCCCCTCTCCACACTCGTCGCACCTCTTCAACCCAGATGTCCTCTGACACCGACCTCTCCCTCCCTCCCCAGGGTTCTGGATTCTCCCCTCCCAACAAGTCGACCTAGATTAGGAACAACACCGAAGAAACCTGGCTCCACTATCAACGCTGGAATCACTCCAGGGAAGCTAGATCGATGGATTTCTGAAGCAGTATCGATGGATTTTGGAAGCTGGACTACATCCGAACATGCCTAAAATCCGCGTTGAAGCCAGGTTTCACGTGCCTGCGCAGCATCCGCATCCATGCCCACCACCTTGAAATGGTCACCCACCAACTCACGCACTGGTCGTGGGCGGTCACTACGCATACAATACATTTTACTTCCCACAATATGTAGTTTAATGGGAGAAAACAATCATGTGTAAGTCAATAAACTACCACATAAGCGACGCATGTTATCTACACCAAACATCTAAAAGCAAGCCTCCCCTCTTGGGGCAAAGTCAAAGATGGCAGAAGGCGCGATCCACCAATGCCAGATGGTACCGGACAAGTGCTCATTTTATCATATTTGAACAGAAGTGGCAAAGCTAAGGCGACAATAGCACCATCGTAGGTGAGAAGAGGGTTGGCGGCAAGGTAGGGAACGATATGAAATCATGTCGCGAAAGACATGTCAAATAAGGGAGCCAAGTGAAAAAAATAAAGCCGAAATAGATGAAAGCAAAAGAAGAAATGCGACATTTGTTGCCTTGTTGTCCGGATTCAACTCGTGTCTTAATCCACAAAAAAGTATATGCCACACATATAATCAAAATCGAATATGAACAAGAAATAACCTTTCTACGTATACATAGGAATTTGTCCTACNATTTTCGGCCACAATAATACATTTTCTTGAACAAAGACATATTGACAAAATAAATGGAAACAAATTTTTTTGTTACTTGTATTGACTTTATCACAATGAAGCAACCTGCAGGATATCATCTATTCCGTATTCGCAGATAAGATTGAGAAGGCAAGTGTAGCTATTGATGATGGAATTGTCGTCCAAGGGACGTACAATTTATAGAGTTCCCATATTGATTTAAGTGTAGCCTCTTGCTAAAATAATATTTCGTCTTTAATAAGACACATGGAGTCAAACACTGGGATCTCAACCTATAGTGTGTTAGGTCCTTTAAATATCAAATACAGATTGGTTCTCAGTGAAAACACTGATTGTGTCGGTATGTGATCGACTCATACGAGAGATTGGTGGAATTGTTGTTTCATGTATTATGATACTCACACTCCATCTCATAATATAAGAGATATTTTTGACAAGTTGTATTATCTTGCAGAGACATCTTATATTATGGAAACAGTAAGTAGTTATTAATTGCTCCGTTAGGTTTAATCATGTAAAAACCTACCACATATATGTGGTGTTCAAAACAACCCACAAGTCAATATGAATTTCCAGCCAAATCCCTACCAATTTCTTTTTCTGACAGTAATGTAATTTCCTATACTTTCTGGGTCGTCACTGGTAGGACTAACTAAACTTCATTCGGATAAGTTTAAAGAAAGATAAGAAAGCAACAGGGACAGTTTCCCTTTCTTTTTCATTCGCCGGATTTAAAAAATGAAAGATAGATAGTGGTGTGAGCCTGTGACAACTCCATTGACAGAAGTCAGAAGCAAATACTCATGTGCCGTCTCTTGACTTCTGTGAGATTTTTTTTTGAGAGAAATGAATATTGGAAATTCGTACTTGATTTATAACGCACACGTCACAAGTTTCACTGCTCACCGTGACTGCAGCTCGCTTCGTGGCTCAGTCGATCTGGAAGAAGGATCTTTGAAGCAAATCTAGAAGGGAACTAATTGCTTGTACGCATAAAATGATTAGGGGATAACTTTTTAGTTAGATTTTTCTTGCACTACTACTCCTGATAAATTTTTTATGTCATCCTCAAGATTCCACCTTGCCTCCTTGGCAAGTGAACACGTGGATAGGGGAGTTGATGACGTGCAAGCAACTCTTCACTCACTCCTCCAAGCTAAAGTGAATAAAGGACACCGACCATCTGTCCTTTTCTTATTCTTCATATTGACGTATTTTCACGGAATTTCCTTACTTTTCTTATTTTATGCTAAAATAATATCCTCCATATACAAAAACCACTACAATTCTCATTATTCTCTCCACGTTATAACACACATAGAAATGCAGAGCAGCTCATTTTACGGCAAAAAAAAATCCTATCATCAAGTGAAATGTAACGTTTCCTTTTGAACCCATCTCCTTACCCTCGACTCGTATGTACAAAAAAAAAATCCACTGATAGAAACACAACAGCACACCCACCAAGGCACCAAACCGTTTGCAGGGGCGGACACAAGCATACCTGAGTGGCCCCTAGTAAGTTTCAAAAATTAAGGGCCTCTTTGGTTTCAAAGGATTTTCAAAGGAATTCTAGGATTCCAACCCATAGGAATTTTTGCCTATGGGATCATTTGGTTCAAAGGAATGATCCTTCAAAATTTCTATGGATGCTTTCCTACAACTACAATCCCATAGGATTCTAGCAAGAGGTTGAGCGATCGAAAAATCCTATGAGTCTATGAAGAGTAGACTTGTACTCCACTCCATGAAAAATTCCTCTGCGTTTTCCTGTGCTGCAACCAAACAACTAGGTAACTGGTTTCCTACGTTGTCAGTTCCTGTAAGGTTTCAATGTCAATGACATTCTATTCCTAGTTTTCCCTATTCCTATGCTTTTCAATTCCTGTGAACCAAAGAGGCCCTAAAGGAAATTCTTATAAAAATTGGAATTTGTACTAGAAATGCCCCGATCATCTGAAATGGCCAAAGTGAAGTTTTTGTATGACTTCGTTCATGTGTTGGCATCGCCGCCCCACCGCGCCACCCTGGGCAATCCATTGTATTCCTCCTCGTTCTCCCTAGCCCTAAGGTCACAGGCCTCCTCTCCGCATGACCTCCTGAGCTCGACGCCCTACCCCCCTTCCTACCACAACGGCGTTTAGATCCTCGACATGCCCTGCTCCCCGCCTCCGGCCTGTGCCCCACGTGCCTCCTCCATGTCCCCTCTGCCGGCGTAGATGCCTACATAGCCACTAGCCCATGCCGCTTCCTCTCGTCCAACTTCTCTGCCAAGCGACGCTCATTGCCACACCATTCCCCTCCAAACCGCATGAGCAACCTCTTTGTCCGGTGGCTTGCTGGATCGAGGACAAAGCCCCTCTCCACACTCGTCGCACCTCTTCAACCCAGATGTCCTCTGACACCGACCTCTCCCTCCCTCCCCAAGGTTCTGGATTCTCCCCTCCCAACAGGTCGACCTAGGTTAGGAACAACACCAAAGAAACCAGGCTCCACTATCAACGCTGGAATCACTCCAGGGAAGCTAGATCGATGGATTTCTGAAGCAGTATCGATGGATTTGGAAGCTGGACTACATTCGAACATGCCTAAAATCCGCGTTGAAGCCAGGTTTCATGTGCCTGCGCAGCATCCGCATCCATGCCCACCACCTTGAAATGGTCACCCACCAACTCACGCACTGGTCGTGGGCGGTCACTACGCATACAATACATTTTACTTCCCACAATATGTAGTTTAATGGGAGAAAACAATCATGTGTAAGTCAATAAACTACCACATAAGCGACGCATGTTATCTACACCAAACATCTAAAAGCAAGCCTCCCCTCTTGGGGCAAAGTCAAAGATGGCAGAAGGCGCGATCCACCAATGCCAGATGGTATCGGACAAGTGCTCATTTTATCATATTTGAACAGAAGTGGCAAAGCTAAGGCGACAATAGCACCATCGTAGGTGAGAAGAGGGTTGGCGGCAAGGTAGGGAACGATATGAAATCATGTCGCGAAAGACATGTCAAATAAGGGAGCCAAGTGAAAAAAATAAAGCCGAAATAGATGAAAGCAAAAGAAGAAATGCGACATTTGTTGCCTTGTTGTCCGGATTCAACTCGTGTCTTAATCCACAAAAAAGTATATGCCACACATATAATCAAAATCGAATATGAACAAGAAATACGGAAATCCATTTCGGGTCATGGGTGCATCTGCACCCATGACCCAAAAACACCATTTTCCAAATGTCAAAAAATTCCAAAAATAAATATGAAGATAGTTCAACATATTTCATGTTAGACACAAAAAATCCGCGGTGAAAAGACATTTTGTGCGACCTGTGCAAAAAAGACAAATCCGAATTGCTACAAAGACTTTTGTACAAGACATGGTTTTGTCTTTTTTGCACAGGTCACACAAAATGTCTTTTCATAGCGAAATTTTTGTGCTAGCACTAAAAATATTGATGCATATCCGAAATTTTTTGACACATTGAAAAAAAAACTAAAAATGTTTACCTAACGCGTGCAGATGCACCTATGACCCAAAACGCCGTGTCCCAAGAAATAACCTTTCTACGTATACATAGGAATTTGTCCTACACACCATTGCAAAGTTGCATTATGCTTCTCCACATTAAAAACAAGTACATACACCTTGCACCTGCACCTGCACCTGCCTATTATACTTATCATATAGTAATTTCATACTTTATATATAATCTAAATGTGCCTTTTATGATCTACAGTATTTTATGTTCATTAATGTACGATCTTATTCCAAACCCCAAAACAGAGAGGAGGAAACCAAATCTTGTGCTGAGGTCGGCATCCACGTGTCCGTGCGGCAGCCGCGTGCACGCCCACCGCCACCCACCGGTCGACCGCCGCCCACGCACCGGTCGCCGCCGGTCACCTCCACGCACGCGCACACACACAGAGACAGACAAGCACGGGATAAAAGCCAACTACCCTCCTCCTCTCTACCCATTTCTTCTTCCTCCTCCTCCTCCTCAGATCAAGAAAACCGTGTCCCAGAATCCACCGAGATCGCAGAAAGGGCGCCGTCGTCCCACGGATTTCCTCGTCTGCACGGGTCGAGCGGCTGTCTCCGCTGGGAGATTTATCTTCCCTCTTTCTTTCTAGTCGCCGGCCGGAGCTGACGGCGGTTCGGGGTGCGCGGAGATGGTGGCCGAGGCGGAGGTGATGCATCAGCAGCCCGCGCCGGTGTTGGAGGTGCAGTACCACCGGTGCGTCGCCAAGGGGGCCGAGATGTCGGCGGTCGCCGTGCCGGAGGTGGGGGTCGAGGTCGAGGTCGCCGTCGAGGTGCCTCGCGTGGTGAGTTGCGCCGCCCAAGCTCCTGCCTTTCTCTGCTCTATATACTAGTCTCCATGGGAGGTTGGGGAATAATTTTAACATCGGTTCGGTTGTAGCTGATAGATTTACTGTCGGATTTGTTAGACAGATTTGTGGGTTTAATCAGCTCAAAATTGCATGTATTATTAGTTCTTGAAGTTTGCTATGCTTGCTAAGGGGACTTCATTTTTCTTGCAAGGAATGATTATCTGCTTGTGGATGCAAAAGTCTGACACACTTTGATAGAAAAAGTAGCTCCTTTTTAGAGGGTTCTAGTTCTAGGGGGGTGGTGGTGGTGGTTGTAGGCCACAGGGGTGAGAAAGTGGGTGCTCAAATTATTGGAGCCATTTGCTTAGTGTGTATTTGTGATATTTGTTCTTCTGTAACAGCAAAAAATTCTTAATCAAGTCAGAAAATATCAGCTTATTGCTGCAATTAGGAGTCTGAATCTCTAGTTATTTAGATTGTTTGAGTGTAAACAGTAGAGTGCGGTTCTCTCTGTTTAGCTGTGTATGATCCAGCATTAAGGCCATTTTGGCAGACAACTAGTTTGGCCTGCTGTGCAGGGTTTTAATCATGTTTGTTTAGCACATTAAGTAAAAAGGCCCATGTTGTTTGTATTTGTTCTGAAATCAAGGAATAATAAGGTGGTAATGGCTTTGTGTCTTTTATAGGGGTTGGAGAACGCTGACGGTGCGACGAGTGTGTCTGCGGAGACACTAGAGTTTGTGCCCAACATTCGGTCCGGTAGCTTTGCTGATATCGGACCTAGGAGATACATGGAAGATGAACACATCCGGATAGATGATCTTTCAGCTCATCTTGGCTCGCTCTTGGTGTGCCCATTACCTAGTGCCTTCTATGGGGTAAGTCAGTAAGTGTTTAGTGCCTGCTGCATTTTGTCACACGGTTATATCCTCAGCAGTAGTTCCTAAATGATTGTCTTGTTTCTTCTGTTTGTGTTCAGGTTTTTGATGGCCATGGGGGTCCGGATGCCGCAGCCTACATGAAAAGGCACGCGATGAGATTCCTGTTTGAGGATAGGGAATTCCCACAAGCATCGCAAGTAGATGATATTTTCCTTCAGTCCGCTGAGGACTGTATTCGCAGCGCGTTCTTGGAGGCTGATCTTGCTCTAGCTGATAGTTTAGATATCAGCCGCTCTTCTGGAACTACAGCACTCACGGCATTGGTCTTTGGGAGGTAAGCTGTGCATCACTAATTGCTGTTCCGATCTGAAGAATTGTGCAATTGTTGTTTCAGCACACATGCTCATTCTAGGGTCTGACCTGTCCTGCAGGCAACTGTTGGTCGCAAACACGGGTGACTGCCGCGCTGTCCTCTGCCGGCGAGGCGTCGCGATGGAGATGTCCCGAGACCACAGAGCAAACCACGCCGAGGAGTGCGAGAGGGTCGCCGCGTCAGGCGGGTACATCGAGGACGGGTACCTCAACGGGGTGCTCTCCGTGACGCGGGCCCTCGGTGACTGGGACATGAAGACGCCCGACGACGACCGCTCCGCCGCCGCGTCGTCGCCCCTGATCGCGGAGCCGGATTTCCGGCGGGCGACGCTGGGCGAGGGCGACGAGTTCCTCATCATGGGCTGCGACGGCATATGGGACGTGATGAGCAGCCAGCACGCGGTGGGCGTGGTGCGGCGGGGCCTGCGGCAGCACGACAACCCCGAGCGGTGCGCGCGGGAGCTGGTCATGGAGGCGAAGCGGCTCGAGACCCCCGACAACCTCACCGTGATCGTGGTCTGCTTCACGTCGTCGGAGCTCGGCTCGCCGCTGGCTCAGCTGCAGGAGCAGGCGGCCGCGAGGCCGAGGAGCTGCAAGGGCCTCTCCGCGGAGGCGCTCTGCAACCTCCGGAGCTGGCTGGAGACTGATCAGTAGATGCTGAGATTAAAGTAGCACGTACCTAGCGGGTTGGGTCGTCGTCGTCGTTTCCCACGCTGTAAATATGCTGATGACATTGATCGAGGAATCGTAGTTTCTTCCATTTGTTCTGGCAGCGGCCGGCAGTTTTGTAGGGGCATTTTCCCACAGTTTCTTTGCTGTTTTTCCTTCCCTTCTGATTGTTGCTCGCACGACGCCATTGCTGTTGTACATAGCAGCCTCTCCTATATTTAGCCTTACTATCGGGCGTCGTCTAATCACTTCACTCAGATTGGGAGAGGTGTGACATGTGTAGAACTTGGTGGTATCTTACGAGTTTATTCTGTCAGGCACCTAAAGATTTTTCTGAGCCTACCAATAGCATGATCGACGCCGCTAAGCTATAGCCGTGGTGGTGGAACGGCCGGCTGGCACCAGCACCACTCGAGTCGAGACTAGACAATTCCTTTACCAAACCCACAGTCTACTCCCTTTATGTTGCTTTCCCAATCCCTAGCCGTCAAGAATATTTCTACTGTATCATTAGACATCGAAATCAGTGAGCCGCAGCGATGACAGCCAGGTTCATCAAGCCTACGCCTCACACAGTACAGCTCTGCCAACTCCCAACAAAAACTTTGACCATTGGAGGGGGGAAGGTGACAGGCAAATGCAGAGAACAAAATGTATACACACCCATACAGCGACGGCGGCGGCATCGATGAGTCGCTGACTAGCATCCATCTACTCAGGTGGTGGCACACGGATGGGCACTACCGGTTCCTGGTGGAGTGAGATGACAAGTCCATGGTGATATGGTTATTCTATGATGTGATGCTACACTAAAACATCGCTCTGGTAGCAGTTATCTTTTGCTCTCTCTCCAGGCTAGAGGTACGAGCTCACGACGGCGACAGGAAACAACAAGCCTGGCCGCCAACCCAAGCTGACAGCAACACGAGAGGAATAATATAACAAGCTATATGGTAACTTGGGTAAGGCAGCAATATTTGTGATATTATATCTTCTAGAGAACCAGCCAGTGGATGCCGTCGCTGCGGCGGTATTTGAATCGACTATCAGCTATCATCATGCTGCTGATGCTGATACGTGACGACTTCTTCTATCTACTCGGCTGCCATGAACATGCATTCAAATCCTGTGTGCAGCGAAGGATTTGCTACGCTCCCAACCGATTCGGTGGACTTCCTTGTATGGGCTAGCTTGGCGGGGGCGTCTGTGTGGATCTTCCGAGAGGGAGGATGAGGTCGAGCATGGAGTCGTATTCCTCTCTGCTAACCTGGGCCGAGTTCAAAACCTGCACCGGCACAACAGAAAAACAGTCATGTTTCTCCCAACAAGTATACGCCCTCGTATCTACACATCACAGAGGTAGGGGAAGAAAACCTCACCTTCTGCACAAGCTTCAAGTCTGAGATCACTGGAGTAAGAGCAGGAAGCTGGTGAACAGAGAGTGCGTCGAGCAGCACAAGAACCATCAGTTGCCATTGCCTTGATCTCAGTGGAGGCAGTGCCTCGACCAATGACATCGTCTCAATCAAGTATCCCTGGTAGCAATGAAACAGCTCCCATTAGATTATCCAAAAGCAAGTTGCCAGTGGCTCAAGGTGTGTGGCCAAAATAATCATCAGATGCTACCACCAAGAGCCTACACTTTTTTACTCTGACTAGATGTTAGCCAGGAACAGAAAGAATACCCAGATAGGTTCCGGACTTCCAGGTATTGAGCAAACACTATGCAGTGAAAGACATACCCAATGTGACTAGTGTCTTATCCATGATAAAAGAAACATGCACGTTCTACCTGTTTTAAAAGAAATATGGGATCCCAACTCACTACCAGAATAATTTCTCAAATGTAATTACACGCTGCTTGCCATATCTGTAATGTGATATTTTCCAGCTAGTAAGGATAAAAACATTGATATGCAACCAGGTCTACGCAGAAAATTATAGCTTTAATCTAGCTGCACAACAGTACATCAAGCAATAAACTCGTCTTGGTTCATACCAGAGTCGTCTCCAGCTTGGAAACCGGGATTCGCATCCTCAAGTTTGATACAAGCACTGGCAATGCATTAGAAATACAAGAAGCTAAAGCTCTTTTAATTTCAGATGACTGGCTATCTTGCGTAACTCTCTTGTCAGGGTACTCTCTCCCATTAGAAATCAACAACTCTTCCAGAGAACTTTCATCAAGCATGTACACATAGGCTAAAGATGAGCGCGATATCCATCCGAATAGCGTGGCCCACATTGTTGCAAAAGCAGACAGCTGAAAAGACATGCATGTCAGCCTTAATTCTAAAATGAATCATGGAGTAAGAAACAAAACTGATGTTTCTTTCTGAAGGATGCTTACAGTTAAATTGAAACCTTCTGGTGGCGTGTCATGCCAAGAATCATCGACTTCAAACATGTCTGTGTCTAGAAGCACAGTCTTCGTTGGCCACTTCACAGCACCATTATCTGTTTCAGATACTTCCTTCTCCACGGTATCATTGCCCTTATCATTCTCAAACTGTTTCTGGTGAAGCAAATCAGGCAATATGATGATCCCTGCCTTAGAAACTGTGTTCAGAAAGGTGCAAGTCAGTATATCAACAACGAAAGGGAGTGTACATATCAAACGATCACAAGGTTACAGAAAATATCTTCACCTGCATCTTCCACTTCTGATGTGCCTGAAGAAATAGCTCCTGCCGCCTCAATAAGGGCAGCAGCACAAGCCTCTGCAGATTCACGCCTTAATGTACTGTCGATGTCTTCCTTAGATTGTTTATCGTCTGAACGGATATCATATGCTTTGCTTATTTCTAAGATGCTCCCATTCTCGTCTGCCCATGTTACAGACTGTCTTCTGTTCTTGGACCCTGTAGCCTTCAGTGAGGATTTTAGTGCAGCTCTAGCCTTCTCGTCACTTGTCTCATTCTTTTCAAGGTCCACTGCTTTACTGAATTCTTCGTGTAGTTGATCATTGTAACCAGGTGCTGAATCTCTTACAGAGCACTGAGAGGTTGAGGGGTGATTATCTGTTAGGATGGCACTTGAGAAGTTATATTGACCCAAAGGCCCTTGATCCATCTTGAGCGAAGCAGGATCCCCCATAATGATTGTACTAGTAAAGCCTACTCCATTCGCATCACTTCCAGCAGGTTTTCTTGCAGGCTTATATTGACCCAAAGGCCCTTGATCCATCTTTCGCGAAGCAGGATCCCCCATAATGATTGTACTAGTAAAGCCTACTCCATTCCCATCACTTCCAGCAGGTTTTCTTGCAGGCTTACTCTTGGATGCCCTTGATGATACTCTAGTTGATTTCTTTTTCTTCTTGTCATTTTTCTCTTCCAAAACTACATGCTCTAGCTGCTTCGCAATGGAATCTGTTATGCATGACGACAACATATCATTCTCTTCATCCTGCTTGAAAATCTCCAAGGGGATTTTAGCTGGTTCCTTTTTCTTCGCTTTCATGTTGTCACGAAGGACAATGCCATCGAACTTTTTAGCTAGTACTTCTGAGCTCACTTGTGCTTCCACTGAAGAAGAGGAAACTGCCTTGCTATGTTTGGCAGGAGCAGCAGTCCCAGAATCCACTTTCTTATTCCCGGACTGCTCAGCTCTACTACCTTTGCTCTGTTTAGCCTCTGGCATTGGCCCTGAAATACAGAACACAAGCTCACTGGTTCTTCAATTGTTTGTAACTTAAGATAAGCCGAACAAAGGGAAAGAGATAAGCATCCTTTCATGTACAATATTGTGCCTGCAAGTAAAACTACTGTCACTCTTATAACATTTTTACACTAGGTTCTAGAACATTATGAACAGAATACCCAATGGGACATGCTTCTCACAAAACCTTATTTTATTTCTTGTGTTCAATTACATAAGAAACCTTTCAATTATTAACAAAAGCAAAACATCATCCGTTAAGCTCTTTTCTTTCCATCGTAGTATGAAAAAATCACTCCTATTTACACGTGCCTCTGAATTCCTAGGGCAGGGAACAAGACAGGTTTGGCCCATTGGACCAGCGACCTGCCTCCCAAAAAGGGCCCTGACCGTTGCAATAATCAACAAGCTCTTGTTCCATTTTAACAGAGAAGTTTGAAACTATACCAAAGATTGCATGTGTTCGTCAGGTTGGGCTGACATGTAGACATTATGCAGACAAGGAACAAATTTAACTCCATTCGCCAATAGGCAGCAACTCAACACTCACAATAAAGAATACGCCAACAGACTGCAACCGCCTGCCAGAATCTTTCATGTTCCGCAGAATCATCACTACACACTCCAGCTAAATTCATTTTTGGGTAGTAAATTATAAATTCCAATATATCATGACCTGTATATTTCCATCGCAGTGACTTCCCATAGATATGGGTACGGAAAGACAATAAAACGGCTCAGCTATTGTATCAATCCATATAACACGTGCTTGCCAATTACTGGGAAGGGGAATGGAAGTATAGAGGAGAGAAGTTGTGGTGAGATTCGACACGGGACGTGTCATGTTAATTCCCATCCTTTGTTTGGTATCTAATGAGAAAAAATTGAGGTATAAGTTTATTGCCTTGTTTGGTTAGTGGCAGTTGATGAGGGATTAACTAAGGGATGATAACATAAGTTATTACGAAAGGTTAAGATGTTTCTCACTATAACAATTGCCTTCCAATTGCCACCCCTCCCTGTTTTAAAATGGTGTGTGTCCCACAACTCTCTGTCTAATCCCTCCGCAAATCCCATGCCTCCAAACCATACGGTAGATTTGAAGTCCCATACCTAATTACGCCCAACCAAATACACATTGGACGTAATTGATGGGGCGGGAATCAAGAGGTCGTGATATATATGTTCACCAGTTCGATTGAAGAGATTAGAGTTGACGGTCCAACTCCCACCATTTTTAATAAAGGTGGAGGGGGTGGAAATTGTTTTATAGAATACATCCCTTCATCAAAACTTACGGTGTCATTCTCTTAGCTAATTCCTCATGAATTGCCACTAACCAAACAAGGGAATAAACTTTTATTACGGTGTCAAACGTGCTGCCAGGACACTAAAATGCCTCAGGTATTCTCAGCAACCCTACCGTTAACGAATGGCAACATAATAAAATGCAAGAGTGAACATCTATACTATTCTCATCAAAGTAATTGGGAGAGTTGGGCGAGAAACAGCAATCACCTTCGAGAATGGGGTGATGGCGGGGAACATAGCCCTCGATGGCGTCGGACGGCCCAATCCACTCCTGCAGCGTCACCTCCCCTGGCCCAGGCACCTCCTTCTCCTTAATCTCCACTTTCCTCTCCTCCTTCTCCTTAACGGTGATCTCGCGAAACCCTAGGCCCGGCCCGTCCCCGCCGCCCTCGAACAGCGCGACGAGGGCGTCGAGCTGGCCGGGCGGGACGCCGAAGGGGCGTTCGGGCGGGAGGGAGGCGGCGAAGGCCGCGGAGGCGACGAGGCAGCGCTCGGAGCAGAACTTGCGGGCCTCCTCGAGGTCGTAGACGCGGTGCTCGCGGAGGGAGATGTGGAACCGGGGTGCCGCCGCCTTGGGGTTGTCGGGGAGCGGGTTGGGGCAGGCCGGGTGGGCGCAGGTGTCGGAGATGGCGCGCTCGGTGACGACGTCGTCGTAGTCGGGGCGGGAGAGGACGGCCGCGGCCGCGTGGAGGAGGGGCTCGTTGGAGGCCGCCGCGCCCTCGAGGAGCGCCAGCTGCACGCGGAGCACCGCCCCCGACACGTTCACCGTCGTCCTCGCCGCCGGCTTGGCGGCGGCGGCGGGCGCCATGCGGAGGGGAGGGGTTCGGGGGCGAGAGAGAGTTTGGAGAATTGGAGATCGGGAGGAAGGAGAGCGTGGGTTGCCGCGGACAGCAGACTAGTGCCCATGTGTTGGGCACTTGGGCTGTCTTGGCGGGTAAGGCGGTTCGTGTGCGTGGGCCTACTGGATGGTATGTTGGACTGGGCTTGGGCCATGAAATTTGGGAGTTCACGTGCGATGGGACGAAGCTGGGCTAGTGTTTAGCAGATCTTCATTTGGCACGAGTTTGCTTACGAAAATGGCGGCAGGCCGTGCAAAAATCAAACTTTCTAATGCCCGTGCACGGCGGGAGATAACAGCACGCCGCATATCCTTCATCTCTCCTCTATAGGCTGGTCCATTAGCGACGTATTTCTGCGCAAAATGTTTCTTCCTAAATAACAATTTTTGAAATTGCGCGAGCATTGTATTTCACAAACATGGACATCTTATTTGAAGTTCATGACATCACTTCATGTATGATGGAACATGTGTCACTTTTTTCGTTATACTTAACATTTTACACATCGAGTCAATCTTTACAAATTGCATGGGCATTTTATTTGAGAATCATCGTGTCAAACGGGGTTACTCATGAGTGCATTTTACACTCACAATTTCTTCGAGTTCAATCTTCAGAATTATCTCGGATCATAGCATTACTTGTTATGTCGTTTTCTTTCATTTTTTGCTTTGTAGGAGTTTTAGTTGGCACTTGTCTCTTTCGAGAACTTACATGTTATCGACACCACTTTTGAATAAATATGGAGAATAAATAATTGTTGAATTCGGGAGATTACCAGAAAGCGTCCTCAAGATAATCTCAAATGACTCAAGTCCTCAACATGAAAGTTGTGTGTGTTGTCTAGGTGATCATCTTTGTTTGTCGAACATCCCAATCCGAGGTCATATGCGACCTATGATTCCAAAATACCAAGCCAGCTCGCCACGACCAAAATTGCCCGAGAGGAGCCGGATAGTTGTATGAGCGGGGATGTTTGTACCCATGCTCGTTGATACTTATCAAACGTATCTATAATTTTCGATTGTTCCATGCTTGTTTTATATCAATGTCACATGTTTCTACTATCTTATTATATCATTTTTAGGCATTTTTATTAGACTAACATTTTTTGTTTCGGAAAATCTCTTAAGGAAAAATACTCGGAATTGGATGAAAATTTACGGGGAATTTTTATTGAAAGAATTGAAGATGGAGCCCGAAGGACAGCTCCGGGGGACCCACACAGGCCAGGGGCAGCCCAGGGCCCACCCACGGGTGGGACCCACCCCTGACCTGTGGGGCACCACTCTGCTGCCTTCGATGCCTATAAAATTATCCCTGACGAAAAAACCCTAACCCCCGAAGGATTTTCCCAAATATGATACAGATCTCCGCCGCCATCGCCGACAAGTTTCGGGGGCCAGATTGTTCATGTTCGGCACCCTGCCGGGGCGGGGATTGGCCCCTGAAGCCATCTTCATTTCCATCGCTAAATAAGCTATTTGCGCTGCCTTCTGGTGCGACCTTCCTCTTCAGTTTGGATCTTCGTCTCCATCATCCTTCGTTCCCCTGGCATATGAGGTTATGGTGAACGGGGGTCGTGCCTATATGAATGTCTGTTTATTGAAACACGTGATTTCGTTAGAAATAAAAACGTGAGTTCTCTAGTGATAAAACCCCGTCACAGATGTTATATTTGTGCGTCAGCCTTGGGAATGACCCAAGCTCCTTTATTTGATGATCAAACTTAGTGGCTTAGTGCTATTTGTTAACATACTTTGAAGAGGAGATAAGGGAGGTCTAGGAGGTTATTGGCTACCTCCATAGACACCATCTTCAACCTCCAAGATCCACCACGAGAACACCTCAATCCACATCTCCATCTGCATTTGGGGTTGGTGCCGAGTCTCCATATCGAAGATACCGCGAGGAGGGGGACGAGGAAAAGGATCCACTGCCACGACAGGCCCGGCCATAGGACCGAGGCCTCCACCATTTTTGTTGTGTCACCGTCTTCACCACCATGTCACCGATGGTTGCCTCTCCCCTTCCTCGCCACAGTCTACGTGATGGTTTGTAATAACTCATGAATCCCCTATTTTTAATGCACTAATTGTTGGTTCTAAAATGATGTGACCTTGCACACCAAGTTAGTCGTGTTTGTTTTCTTTAATATTTGCATTATATATTGCACGTCTTTTAATCATATCGATTGGAGATGTCGAATCTATCGACGTGCTTGGAGACATCCAAGTCCCTAGTCCTCATACAGAGTGAACCATTGGTCAGTGGAAGTGATTAGTGACAACCCAGGGTAGCCATTGTGGGATATTCATTTAGGGGCGAGAGTTAACCACGAACATTACAAGAAATTTGGCTTTTACCACGGATGGCCCGCATATGTTGTAGATGTGCACCATTTACTACGGTTATCGGGATTTTTTTTGGATTCGTGTTATACGTGCGTCATAGTGTCGACGACCCGAGAATGTTATAGCTGGTGTATAATGATGACGTGCTGTTGCCAGGCGCAATTCATAGTTTTGGCATGATATTTAGGCCACACATTCTTTTATAAATATAATAATTTGGTTGTGTTCATCCTTAATGCCTCGATCGATTAGTGGCGATGTACTTGATATGTATTTTATATCGATGTATTACCCTTTATCATAGAAATAACAATATATTCATGGCATTGTGTAAGAGCATCTCTAGCAGATCCCTTAAAAATCGACCCTCAAAACGCGTAGAAGGGGAACCGTAAAACCATTTTAAGGGGTGAAAACGACGCGGCCAGAACAGATACGGAAAACACATAGTGTAAAATGGAATATTCCTTTTTACAGGATCCGTTCCGGCAGAAACCGCGAAATACCTTAAAATGTTCATAATTCAACATAGTTCAGATTTCAGAATTCGACAGTAGGACTACATCTAACAAAGCTACATCTTAATCTAGTACCAGCGTGGAGTTAGCCTCGGATGACCATCAACCAACACAAAGCAAGAAGTAACTTGGCATCTGCGTTTGGTTCTACAAGCTGCCAATCAGATCAGTTCTTGCTCATCCGTAGTCGGTTTTTCCTCATACACGATCTTGTACTGCAATCACATTAGATTTGTCTTCATCCGGCACAGTTGCATTCCATGATCATTCAAATCTTCTCGCGTATCACTCCGATACAATTCTTGATCCATGTTATCCCATATCATTGGTTCATAAAGGTCCATTGCTTCTACCATAGAAAGTTGCCCACTTGGATCATCTGCTTCTGCTTCGGACTCCATATGTACGACGATTCTTGTAGACTAAACAATGATGCACACATTACTCAAGATACGAACAATCTGGCACAATGAGGAAGCGTCTGAATTGTACATGTCAATTTCTCCAGAAAGGGAATAGGACGGGCACGCGGTACCGACGGAAGGGAACACCCCGTACCTGCCTAGAGGCGCGGGCGACAAGTTGCCGTATCATAGCGGTCTCTGATGCCATACAGGCGGGGGCGGCAGGAGGGTAGTACTGAGGGGGGGGGGGGGGGGGGGGGGTGGAGGGGAATCGGCAACGGCCGCCCGATCGCGGACGGGAAGCGCGACATCGGTCGAAACTCCAATGGGAGGAGCGGCAGGGGGAGGTCCACCGGCGGGACGCGAGGAAGAACCCGAGCCGGCGGCGGGAGATGCGCTCCCGTTGGCGGCAGAAGCGGCGGACGGCGACCCGACGTCGTGGGAGGAGAAAGTGTAGCCCATAAGGGCGGTCCCTGGTGGTGAGGAAGGCTGGAGGTGCGGGAGGAGGAGATTGGCGGTGGCGCGGGTGGGCGGAAGAGGTGGCTTAAATGTCCCTCCTGCCAAACTGGAATGTGATATAAAGGAAACTGAAAAAACGGAGACGAAACCCTTGTATTTGAGGATTTCACGTGCCTGTTTTAGATTTCCCTTAAAAAAAAATTAAGGACTGACCCGATATAAGGGATCTGTACGGGAGTAAAACTATAGTGAAAAGCTTAGAAAACAGTTATTTAAGGGATTGGGTCTTTAAGGATATGTTAGAGATGCTCTAACAACGCTAACCCTGCTACAGTTCAGCCGGGCATGTGTCGGCCAGAGGACTAGTTAGTTACACAATAATTATTGATAATTCGCGGCCCTGCCTTTATAATATCATAGTACCCAACCATATATATGGTCCTAAGTCCTAACAGGGATGTATCAACTTAGCTAGAAGCAGGAAGGAAAGGGGGGCATTAACATGCACAAAAATGTTACATCGATCCTCACCAACCTTACTGTGCACGAGTGTTCATCAAGATCCTATTAATTGGCCGATTAGACTAGTTATCCAACCATGGAAAGCCAAAACACCATACACGTAAGCAAGTGATCAAATATGCAGATGTAGATGGTCTTACAAATGTCCCGCACCAACCACATATCACACATCATTATGACACGGCATTTAGTTAAACAATGTGTCATAATCCAATATAATTGACATAATTAACCTATACTGCTTTCCTTGGCAAGACACTTCTTTCCCTTTTCCAATTTATTGGTGTAACGATTCTTAATGGAGGACTTAATTACCTTGGCTATCGGTAGTTCCAATTTAACAACAGTGTTAGTTGCTATTTAGGTAGGTTAACTAAATAGGGCCGATGTGCCACAAATTCTTTGGGTTTATGAGTTATGAGTCATGAGTAGGTTGATCAGACTATCAGAGCCCGTGGCCAGGATTTATACCAAAACCTGAGCTGTTTGATTAACCAATACACACCACCCTCGTTGCTTATATACTATGCATGGAAACTCCAAGACACACCACAAGTACGCAAAGAACCAATCAAACCCTCAAAAAAAGGCAAGAAAACAAACAAACAAACACATGGCGTCTATAATGTCCTGCGTACCGACCACACATCACACGACTCTACCTACGTGTATTTATGTCATGATCCACTAACATCTTTAATCAGCACGAATTAATGGTGTATGCATAGTTATAGTACTCTCGCCGTCCTCTTGACACCACAATCCACAACCTTTATTTCTAGGAATTGCTTTCTGATTGAACTCCTAACTTTTTCTCGTAACTGATAAATGATTCGAACTCGACCCTAAACTTAGAGAGCCTAGCGTCGGTCGGCCGAAATCGATGCCTAGCAATGATGTCAATAAGTTATGTATATACCCCTCTCATGATGGAATTAAGATCAAGTGGAGATGTCATGAGCATATGTATATACCCCTCTCATGATGGAACTAAGATCAAGTGGAGATTAGCCAATACACACCACACTCGTTTCAGAAATTCATTTTGGCTCTCATGTGCATATGCTCCCTATAACAAAAGTAGATATTCTGGCATGTCGAAAAAATTTGGAAAAAAATTCAGAGCATACATCCCCACGTTCTATGTGCGCACATAAAGTTTCGGGACAAACCGATTTTTTTGTGGCTTGTGTAAAAAAGACAAAAATATGTCTTGGAAAAAAGCTTATTTTAGCACCAAATTTGTCTTATAGACTATGCATGGAAACTCCAAGACACAACACAAGTAAGCAGGCAACCAACCAAACTCACAAAAAAGGCAAGAAAACAAACAAACACATGGCGTCTATAATGTCCTGCGTATACCAACCACACATCACACGGCTCTACGTACGTGTATTTGTGTCATGATCCACTAACACCTTAAATCAGCATGGATTAATGGTGTATGCATAATATAGTCTCGCCGGCCTCTAGACACCACAACCCACAACCTTTAATTTTCTGGGAATTGCTTTCTGATTGAACTCCAAACTTTTTCTCGTAACTTAACTTAGCTAGAGAGCCTAGTGAACTGTCTGCCGAAATCATGATGTCAGGTGTATATATCCCTCTCGTGATGGAACTAAGATCAAGTGTGATAAGGGGTCTTCAGCTTTACACTCCATCATGAGTCATGGGCAAGTTGATACCAATCAGCAGTTCAGAACGCTCTGCAGCTAGCTCGCCAAGAACAGCAAGTTAACTGAGAACGGCCCATTTCTTGGAGCCTTTTTTCCTGGCAGGAATCTGTCCGAATTCCAGGACGCTGGTTAATTAAACCTTTAACCCAAAATAGTTAGTGGGATCAGTTGAAATATTTGTGTGGTCCAGTCTTCTGTATCTCAAGACTTGTATACAGTCTGGGCTTGCAAATGGCAATTCAAGCAAGCAAAAGTATCTAAGCCTGCTTTAATCAGCAAATAATCAAACACTCTGTCATAAGGTCCACTGACTGGTTTAATTGGCATAATTGCTGTTTGCATATCTAAGCATTTTTGGCCAGATGCTGATTGCCCTTTTTTTTCAATTTAGTTTAACGATCTTAACAGAAACGCTTATTAATTGGTTCATTATGTCGGCTGTCGGTGGCTCTATAGCCCAACAACGGTGTTAGGTACTGGTAGGTAGCTTTATCATGATCTAGTTAAGTATTGGACCGAGATGAGATGCAACCAGTTTTCTTGGTTTAGTCGCGAGTAGGTTAATTTTTTGATAAAGGACTTTATTACTTAAAAGGTTTAAGCATTACACCCGGCCTCTGCATAACAAAGATGCACACAGCCGACAGTCACAAATAAAGAGCTAAAAACATAGGCCTCGTTACAAATCATGAGATCGTGCACTACGCCTATGGTGGTGGTCCGATGCGAAGATCATTACGCCACCCATGGTGAGTAAAAATGTCCCTCGCCGTAGTCTCCAGTCGCGCAGAAACCTGCATAAAGAGGTCTCGAAACTACACGCGTTGTAACATGGACCACGAACGGAGCAAACTTGTGCACCGGTATATTACCTGCAAGAGAGAAACATTTTTATCATTAAAAACCTTGTCATTCCTACAAAGCCAAAGCGACCAGACAACAGCTATCGCTCCCACCCTTATTATGGTTCTAAACTTGTGATCAATTCCATGCAACCAGTTTCCGAAAATATTCGCAACTGATTTAGGAGGATATAAATTAGAAGCCATTTGGATAGTTGACCATATAGAACGCGCAAGCTTACATTCGAAGAAAAGGTGCTTAATCGTCTCATCATGAAGACAAAAGGCACACTTCGTACTTCCTTTCCAATTACGCTTAACAAGGTTATCCTTTGTGAGAATAACTCCTCGACGAGCATACCATGAGAATTTTTTTTATCTTTAATGGTATTTTTATCTTCCAGAGTTTCTCACATTTAACCATCGGCACGTCTCTTTGGATGAGTGCTCTGTACATGGAATCCACTGAGAAACGACCGTTCTCATTCAGATTCCATCAAAAACATCCGACCCCGTTGAGAGCTGAATCATGGTTAATCGCTCTAAAAGAGCATCCCATGCTGCAAGTCTGGTTCCGGTTAAATCTCGCCTGAACGTCACATTTGGAGGAGAAGTCCGCATAGTCTCAGCTAGCGTCTCACTCTTATGACGAACAATATTGTATAGAGCTGGATATTGATCCTTTAGAGGGGCATTACCAAGCCATTGATCCTCACAGAATCTAATCTCCGACCCATCACGAATAGCGAATTTTCCAAAGCGAAGGAAAATTTTCTTCGTTGCCATGAGGCCGGCCCAAAAGTGCGAATCACCTGGTTTCCATACCACTTGTGACAATGCTTTTAAACCGACGTATTTGCGTCGCAGAAGTGTTTGCCAAGTCCCTTCTTCCGAGAGAAGCTTATAAAGCCATTTCCCTAAAAGGGCTGAATTCTTAACCTGTAGATCATGGATGCCAAGTCCACCTTGATCTTTAGGTCGGCAAACCACATCCCACCGTGCCAATCTATATTTCTTTTTCTCACTGTCCCCTTGCCAAAAGAATCTTGAACTAAAATAATCTATTTTCTTCAATACTCCTTTAGGCAACTGGAAAAATGATATCATATACAGCACCATATTACTAAGTACTGAATTTATGAGTATCAATCTCCCACCTAAGGATATCAATTTGCCTCTCCAACTGGCCAATCTTGCTTCAAAGCGCTCCTCAACATACTTCCATTCAGCATTAGTCAATCTCCTATAATGAATAGGTATACCAAGATACCTAATCGGAAACTGACCTTGTTCACAGCCAAACAATTCAGCATATTGAGTCGCAAAATCCTCGGCTTTGCCAAAACAAAACAACTCACTCTTATGGAAATTAATTTTTAACCCTGATAATTGCTGGAACGCTGATAGTATCAACTTCATGTTCAAAGCTTTATCCAGGTCATGTTCCATAAAAAGAATTGTGTCGTCCGCATATTGGAGAATAGATAAGCCACCATCAACCAAGTGTGGTATGACTCCTTCAATCTGTCCATCCAATTTTGCCCGTTCAATCATGACCGCTAACATATCCGCCACTATGTTAAATAGTATCGGCGAAAGCGGGTCACCTTGCCTTAGACCCTTCTTTGTTTGGAAGTAATGACCAGTATCGTCATTTACTCGAATGGCCACACTACCTCCAGTAACAAAGTTGCGGACCCAGGTACACCATTCCTCCGAAAAACCTTTCATGCGCAAAGTCTGTTGGAGAAACTCCCAATTGACCTTGTCGTAGGCCTTTTCGAAGTCAATTTTAAATATCACCCCATTCAATTTCTTTCGGTGCATCTCATGTACCGTCTCATGTAGTATGACTACACCATCGAGGATATTCCCCCCTTGCATAAACGCAGTTTTCTGTAGGTCTCACGACATGATCCGCGACCGTATTCAATCGAATGGTTGCCACTTTAGTGAAATTTTTTAAGCTGACATTAAGGAGACAAATAGGTCTATACTGCTGGATCCTTTCCGCATCCTTAATTTTTGGCAACAAAATTATTTCACCAAAGTTTAGGCGAAAAAGCTCACGCTGCCCGTCATGCAAAGTATTAAACATAGCAAGCAGTTCAGGTTTGATAATATCCCAGAAGTTTTGATAAAACTCAGTTGGGAATCCATCTGGACCTGGAGCCTTGTTATGTTCCATCTGAAAGACTGCTTTTCTCACCTCTTCTTCAGTAAAAGGTGCGGTAAGAAAAGCATTCTCATCATCCGAAACTTGAGGTATGTCATCTGTCCGAGATTCGTCAAGAGAAAGGTTACCCTCCTCTGGCGAGTAGGTTAATTAGTTGAGCATAGTCTGTTGGCGCCATATTTGATTCAAACCAGTTACGTCTTACGCCCCTCTCTAGTTCACGGTGCATATTCTGATTTCTGCCGATATTAACAGGTTTGACTAGCCAAGTACCCAGCACAGTTCGTGCGTGTGCCAACCATACATGGCATAGCATTATCAGTTGTTTTAGTTAGCTCCATACTGCGTCATGATCCACTAGACCACCAATGCTTCAATCATAATTCTTGGAGCACGCATGCATAATCTAATCTAGCTAGACACCAGGATCCACAAACTTTTATTTTTGACTAACTCCAAGTGAACCCCAAACCGTCGCGTGTCGAAACGCGGACACCGAAGAGTTTGGTGTGCTCCCCTATCGATTGTTTGGAGGCGGGCGCGAGGAGTTCATCCACGGACGAGGTGTGTATCGAGACCACACAGCGGAAAACACACGAAGATTTTAGGCCATCCGGAGATGAAACCCTACATCCTGCATGTCTGATCTGGTATTAATTTGGTGGCGGTGATGGAGTACAAGTGGAGTAAACCCCGCCTCCCACAGTTGGCTCTCCTTCCCGGTGACTACCTCTCTGGTCTCTTTCTTCTTCTCTCTAGTTACTATCTTTCTTCAACAAGCTTTTTCTTTCTCTCTTACTATGGTCCGCCTTTCTCTTTCTAAGTGTCTTGATATCCTTTTATATCGGTGGAGTCCTTCTCTAGCTCTGGTACCTGCATGGATGACACCTTGCGGATGGGTCGCCACCTCAGGGGATGGGTGTCACTGCCAGGAGGCAGCCAGATGCCAGCTTGTCTTCATGTCCTCCATGCGTCGGGTCGTCCCTCTGCACTGGGCAAGTGAGACGTCTTGTCCAGCCCTGCCCAGCCAACCAGCCTGCCGACCGGACTGGCATGCAACAGGCGGATCGTGCCAAGTGTCTCCATGATGTCTGCTTTCTCTTCCTGGGCGGAGCCCCCCGGGCGGGGCTGTCTTCTTGTTACTTCCCCGCGGAGCGCCCGCCAGGGAGTCCAGATATGCCTTACGGTGGCCCATACTTTCGTCGATTGTGACACCCCGGGGTGCGGAGTGTCGACACAAACATCTTTCCTTTCTAATACAGACAACTAATCGCAAGTGTCCTTTATTGGAAAAAAAATACAGATAGTTAATTAGTAATCCATCAAAGCCCTAACCGAGCGGTCGAGCTTATTTTTATGTGGGTCGGCAGGGGCAGCTAGCGGCGGCCATATACATGCCTAACGGTGATGGATGCAGATAAGCTAGCTCTCTCATGATAAAACTAGGATCAAGTGGACATGTTATATAGTCTCGATCTTCCACTTTGCACTCCATCATGACAAGCCATGGGCAAGTACCATACCAATCACCCGATATATATGCAGCTAGCAAGCCAAGAGACCAGCAAGTTGATCAGGCAACTAGTATTTGTCTGGCCGGAATCTGTCTGAATTCGGGCATCCTGATTCGGTAAACTTTTAACTAGAGAACAACTATATATCATATCATGATGTATATGTATTTATACCCAAAGATGAGCCTGCACGTAATCAGTGGGATCACGTCACGTGTAATTAATAATTGTGTGGTCTAGTCCTTGTGTATATCTTACACGGCTACTAGTGCAGATCGGGTGAGCGACCGTGCCAGCAAGCAAACGAAAGCCAGTTAACATTTTAGCTCAAAGTAGCTAGAGAACAAAGCACAGGTTCTCAGGGAAGCTAAGACATCCCTGGCTGGCTGAAACTAGGGTTGGATTTACGTCCGGAAAAAACGGATTCCGGCCGAATTTCGGTCAGGACGGGTATACGTATTTACCGAAAGAAAACTTATGAATTTTACAGAATTTTAGAAAAATAAATTCAAAAGTTAAAGCTCAGTTGAATTCTGCTCGAAAATTCAATTTTCGGCCAGATTTCTGTTATTTTTCGTTCTAAGTTTCAAATTTTAGTTCTCTCTTTTCGTCCGAGATTTCACCGAAATTTCCGAAATTCGCCTATTTCAGTAAATTAGCAAAAACAAAATCCAAATCCTTGGCTGAAACGCACGGACATATTTACTAGTATATTCCAAAGTCCTAGGCTAACAGCGATGTATCAAATTACCTGGAAGCACGAAGGAAAGGGGGCCATGAACATGCATACATGTCATTACATGTTAACATCGATCCTCACCAACCTCACTGTGCACAATTGTTCATCACGATCCTATTAATTGCGCAATTAGACCAGTTAGCAAACCATGGAAAGCCAAAATACCATAAGCAAGAGCAAGCAAATATGCAGATGGTCTTACAAATGTCGTGTGCACCAACTACGTATAACACCACATTATGACACCGTGTTAAATTATACTGTGTCGTAATCCACCGCCAGGTTTAATTAATTGATGCTGCTTTCCTTTGCATTTTCTGGCAAGACACTTCTTTCCTTTTTCAAATTTAGTATGGCGATCTTAATGGAGAACTTAATTACTTAGGCTTTCGGTAGTGCAAACTTAAGAAGAGTGTTAGCTGCAAGAAATACATTTCAACATATGCTCCTCCCACCGGAATAACCATTTTAAGATGTCAAATATTCTGAATAAAAATTTAGCACATACATCTCGACATTCTATGCGGGCACATAAGGTTTAACGGAAAACTAACATTTTTGTGGTCTATGTAAAAAATCAAAATAAAAAGATGTCTCGTAAATAATCCTTTTTAGCACAGAATTTTATTTTTTTACACACGACACAAATAATTTTGATTTTCCACAAAACGACTTCGTGAGCACATAGAATATCAAGACTTACGCACAATATTTTCTGTCCAATTTTTTTGACGTTTCAAAATTTGTTTAGAAAATATGTTGAAAACCGGGAGCATATAATCCCGGGTGCCAAAACTTCACCCCCTTTAGTTGCTAAGTAGGTAGATTCCTCATGATTTGATGTGCCACAAATTCTTTGTGTTTTACTATCCATCATGAGTAGGTTAATTACAGTCTGTGGCCAATTTGATCCAAAACTGAGTTGTTTGATTAGGCAATACACACCACAATTTTCAAATGAGGCAAAATATTTGCATTTTATATTGGTATAGAATGAGCAAATACAGAGCTGCCTAAGCCATCAAAAGGGAAAAATAGAGAGCTTAGCCGACAATTTCCGCAAGTTTTTTCACACGGCATAGATCCAGTTCTTACTTTCGTTATTTTTATTTTGCATTAGAGTAGACGCCGTTAATAAAACATTGTTGAAGATTTCTCACGTTCTGCTGTTTCTATATGTATGCCTGGAAACTCCAGGCACACCATAAGTAAGCAAGCAAGCAACCAAACCCTTAAACAAAGGCAAGGCAGGCAAGCAAACAAGCACATGTACCGATGTACGCTATAATGTCCTGCGTACCAAACCATACATCACACGGCTCTATGCATATTTATGTCACTAGTAGCCGTGCACGTGCAACGCACGTCTTCAAAATACAAAACTCATTTTTAGTTACGAAAGCAATAAATTTCATAAATAAATCATTTAATGATGTGCAAACAACATGCAATCCACACACATTGCATCATTTAAAATCCACAAAGGACAAAATAATGGTTATTTAGTTGCATAAATATTAAAATTCAACATCTACCTGAGTTAAAAAAATGCTAAATAACATAGCAGTATCCACTATTTATAATTTATGAAGATCCATCTCTTTATGCGGTCAATAATTATTTCATGAGATATACTTGGTTAGCTCTTCTCACGAATACTGAAAAACACAAGATGTGCACATTTATCATTGAACACTGTAGTGGAAAGAAAATAACATGATATGTCATACGTGCTACATCAATGTTTTCGCCCTTCAGATTTTAAATGCTTGGTACCAGGTCCAGCTGCACCTGCCTCCAACCATGAAGGTGACCACCATCCCACTGCAAACAAAATAAAGATAATACTTCAAACTGCCAGCAATATGCATTAGCGAAGGCAAGGACAAATAATATTCAAACAAATACTCAAATACACGGGATTTTTTTTACGAACCTACGGTCGGACGCAAAGCGTCAGCATGAACCCTTTATTCATAGAAACAATGTGCAGAATTACATAGCATCAAGGATGGAGAGGAGAAGTTACGGGAGCTACAGAGACTGCGCAACATAAGAACGCATCACCCCCAATCGAAAAGGTCGTTTTTAGCTTCGAAATCCGAAGCATAAAGATTGAAAAATTAGGTCTTTAAGAAATTTCATTTTTCTCCAAGAAATGAGCATCATACAGCCACCAAGAAAATGTGAAAAATTCACAAACCAAATATTATATTCACAAAGAAATGCTAGCTTGGGAGATAAATATCGTAGCATCTCTTCGTGCTTATGTGAATATAACGAAATCTAGCTTAGTTGAATGCTGTTTTGTTTTCCAAAAACATGACATTCTACTATATTAACATGACATGCATGAATGGGGCGGTGTGCTTGACAACAAGGAAAAGCAAGGTGTGGTTCTCACCCCAGAGGTTGACCCGAAGATCCAAATTCTCATTATAACCATAAGTGTGTGTATGGTAATAGTACCTGAAATCAGAGGTAATGATGAGAAACTCCTTAGGCATTTGCTCGAACAACATTTAGAAATTAAACAAGCGCTGTCGCTCCATCTCCTTATTTCTTTATCAAGAATGTGTGAAATAATAGCATAACATGAGTCGCACGTTCTTCTGACTCCAGAGTGAGAGCAGCACTATCGCAGCCAACTGCTTCAATATAAATTCAAATAATCAGGACAACATATATCGTAAGTGAATGTCACAATTCTGGTTTCATATTCAGAACATGAATACTAATTGGGACACGAAATTGAAGAAAAATAGATGTTTTGTAAGAATTCTTTACAGAAATCTATCTATAAAAAAAGTTGCGTACTTATGAATTTTGTACTGTTCGTAGCATGATTAATCAAGGATCAAATCACTCACGTTGCTGGCTAGAATCAGCACCATCTCTCCAAGTTCCTGCAAGTGAAGAATTAATCACGTCCCAAGTCTGAACTTCTGCATATCTTATTTCAAATTCATGAAATATGTATAATATCGATCTAATTTATTTACCTAGCTATCTGCAGTTATTGACAGAGCATGACCATAATACACACTACTACACGTGGATTACTATACTATGTTCTAGATTGGCGAAGCATTCACAATTTACCTAACTACAAAAACATACCCCCCTAATACTCGTACAATTCCTATATCATAAAGCATTCTTAGAGGATGGAAATAGAATCGTAATTGGCTATTGGTAAATAAATATTTCCGCGAAGCTATGTGGAAGCTGTTGAGATTGATCATGCATAGCACAAAAGATGCAGCTCAAAGCAACTCAAAAGATCGGAAACGCATACCGGGGATCCGAATTAAAACCTGCTCACACCAAAAAACGATAATCTAAATTCACAGGTGGATAGAGAAGGGCATTACAGGTGAGGACGCAATCAGGGGAGGTGCACGATTAATGGAAATTGCTCCCGGGTTGTACCTTGATGTCGAGCGGAGGGGCGGTTAGGACGCAATCAGGCGAGGTAGCTAGATGGTAACCTCCCGGACACTGCTCTTGCCGCGTTCGTCGTGGAGGCGGCATTCATGGGCGGAGCTACATGAGTACATGGGTGTAAAAATGTACACCCATTATTTTTGCAAAACAAATCTAGTGTATATGTCTAATATGAACTGCAAAAGAATTTTACTCAATCTTGCCTAAAAATGCACATATGCAGCCCAAGCGGACCAATAAGGGAGAGAAAGCCCATTTGTTGCTAGCTGCCTACTCTTCCCCATTCCCCAATCGGTGATTCTCAAAAGATAAACAAATCCCCAATCGATACATACAGAGAGAGCACAGCTAGCTAGGTCGCGCCCACCGTATAATCCCCAATCGATCTGGTTGTGCGGCGCCGTCGCCCGTCGTATCATCGGCGTGCGGACCAAGCGCCGCGCCGCCGCGGCCGTTCCCGACAAGGCCAGCGATGGGACTGGGGAGACGCCGGACGCGCCGACGTCGAGCCGCCGACGCGGGCGTCGGGTGGCCTGCAGGGCCGTGCCTGCATATGGTGTTCTTCTCCCGCTTGCAATTTTTTTTTGATAATCTCTGTACACCCAATTTCTAATTCCTGGCTCCGCCCATGGGCGGCAAGGCGTTCGTCGTGGTGGAGCGAGACGTGAGCGTGGGGGCGGATGGCCTCCGGGTGAACACGCGCCTCTCCTCTCTGCTTCCCATCCGCCGAAGATCCACGGGCGCCCCCCTGTACCGCTCCTGCCCGGCGGTGCCCCTGATCTAGGCCTTGACGCTGTTGTGGCACGCGATGGGCGGAGGATGGCGGCGGCTCATGGAGGAGACGCGGTGGGCGAGGAGATGCACGGGGCTTGCTGGCGACTGCGGAGAAAACAAGAAACGTAGAGGCCATGGAGCCGACGGCGTGATCCGGATGCGCAGCCATCGACGTGGGCTGTGGGGGAAGCGGGGTCGGGGGCGTCTGGGCAGGCGGTGGGGCGTGCGCTAGGCGCGTAGGCAGAGTTTTCGTCTGCCTTAAGAAATTGCTATGCGCACCCAGCGGGTTTTTTTTTAATACGGGGACGGTTAGATCTATTGACGTGGGGCTGATCGTGTGGTTCTGAGTCGTGAAGTGTTTTCCTTAGACGATTTGCTGGGTGCACTTAGAGAATATAATGTTCGCTTGTTTAATAGTAGTATAGATGATCCACCAACATCTTTAATCAGCATGAATGAATGATGTATGCATAATATAGTCTCTCGCCTCTAGACACTAATGTTCGCTTGTTTAATAGTAGTATAGATGATCCACCAACATCTTTAATCAGCATGAATGAATGATGTATGCATAATATAGTCTCTCGCCTCTAGACACCATAACCCACAACATTTTAATTTCTAGGAGGTGCTTTCTAGTTGAACTCCTACCTTTTTCTCTTTAACAGAAAAATGATTCGAACTCGATTCTAAACTGAGAGAGCCTAGAGTCGGTCGGCCGGCGTCGCTATATATGTATGTGTAACAATGATGTCGATAAGCTATCTCTCTCATGATGGAACTAAGATTAAGCGGAGATGTCATAGGCGGTCTTCAGCTTTACACTCCATCATGAGTCATGGGCAAGTTGATATCAATCAGCATGCTCTTCAGCAAGTTAACTGAGACCCATTTCTTGGCGCCTTTTGTCCTGGCAGGAATCTGTCCGAATTCAAGGATACTGGTTAATTAAACCGTTAACCCAAAGTAGTTAGTGGGATCAGATGAAGTATTTGTGTGGTTGAGTCTTTTGTATCTCAAGATTTGTATACAGAGTTACAGGCTGGGCATGCAAATAGCAATGCAAGCAAGCAAAATTATCTGGCCTGCTTTAATCAGCTAATCAAACACTATGTCATGGTCCACTGACTGGTTTAATTGGCATAATTCCTATGTGCATAACTAAGCATTTTTTTGCCAGATGTTGATTGCCCTTTTTTTTCTAATTTAGTTTAACGATCTTAACAGAAACCTTATTAATTGGTTCATTATGTTAGCTGTCGGTGGGTCTATAGCTCAACAACGGTGTTAGGTATTGGTAGGTAGCTTTATCATGATCTAGTTAAGAATTGGACTGGGATGTAACCAGTTTTGGAGGTTTCTAGTGGGGCAGCATTTTGACACCTGAGTGTAGATGCACCTTTTAATTAAAATACATTTTAATTGTAATTTTGAACATCAATTTTTTTAGAAAAATGTCCGCGTGTACATCTTCGCATCCTACGTGTTTCAAAAGTCGTTTCACGAAAAACCAACCTTTTATGCTGCTGGTGTAAACGACACTAAAATAAGTTTTTTCCGAGACATTTTTTTCTTTTTTACTCAGCACACAAAAATTGTCGGTTTTTCGCGAAACTTTTTGTTCCCTAATAAAATACCGTGACTTATACGCGAATTTTTTGTCATAATTTTTTGACATTTTAAAATGTGTTTTTTAGATATAGGAAGCATACGCACTGGGAGCCGAATTGAATTTCCGGTTATTAGTCTGTATCATGAGTCGTGAGTAGGTCAAGTAATAGATCGTCACAGTCGCCGGCATTATTTGATTCAAGTACGTCTTACTCTCCTCTTTGGTTCGGGGTACATATTTTTTGATTTCAGCGGGTATCAGACGGTTTGATTAGCCAATACACAGCACACTTCTTGACTATGCATGAAAAACCAAGTAAAGAAATAAAAAAATATGTCGTCCAAAATGTCGTGCGTGGCAACCATATATCACACAGAATTATTATTATTATCAGTATATATATCGGACATATTTTAGTTAGCCCCATACGGCGTCATGATCCACGCTAGACCACCAATGCTTTAATTAATCCTAATTTTTGGAGTATGCTCGCATAACCTAATCTAGCTAGACACCAGGATCCACAAACCTTTTTTTTTCGGAACCACTACAAATATTTTCCATTCTAATACAGGTTAACTAATCACAATCGTCCTTTGTTGAAAAAAAATACAGATACTTAAAAAAATACAGATACTTAGTCACGAGGTTCGAACCAAACGAGAGCTGGATTTTTCTATGGGTCGGCATGGCTAACAGTGATGATGCAGATAAGCTAGGTCTCTCACGAGATAAAACTATGATCAAGTGGACATTTTATTCTATTTTTGGAACGGAAAGGTGCACTACAGGAATGATGCTCTACGCCGACGGCCAGTGACTACGCCAACGGTTTTTTGTCGGGACCGTCGCATAGAGCCCGTGGAGCACAGCCCTCTGACTTGGCCGTCGGCGTAGAAAAAGCTCTCGGCATAGCCTGGCTACGCCGACGGCCACCCTCGGCGTACAAAAAGTCCTCGGCGTAGGCCTCTCTACGCCGACGGCATTGCCCTCGGCATAGATATTTGATCTATGCCGACGGCATTACTCTCTTTTGATATATGCCTATTCACCGTTTTGATCATAACTTTTACATTTGAAGTCGGATTTTGATGTTCTTTAGCTTGTTTTGAAGAGGATAAGGAGATCTACATCATCATATACATTTTTCAAGCTATATTCTTTAAAATATTACAAGAGAAAGGACGGAACCAACAATAAGTTTTAAGCCAAATGACCAAGTTATGGCCATCCCCGTGTCATAGTTTGTGATAAAGTGTCCATATTTTACACATAGGTGTGTCTTGATATGGCAAATATTGTCGCAATTTTTTTTTTCAAAATTAGTTTTATAAATATCATTTTCAAATTTTTAAGTGCCAAAAATGACTTTTTTATGAAGCAAGTACCAAAAATATGTTGCAAAAAGACATCCATCTTATTTTCACAAAGAGTAGTACATATTTGATGGATAATACCCAAGGACGGTTCTGTGGTCGATAGTTTTGAAAAATGTGAGCCGTTCGAACGAATAGGCATGGCGGCCATTTTGACAATTTTTTCAAAAAAATAAAAGAAAGTGAAAAAATGCTCAAAAAATGAAATACTTTGGCATGAAGTCCTCTTATGTGTACTAGTTGATAGGAAAGATTATAAACTTGATTTTTGTCAAACTTTATAAAAAAATCACTTAACAAAAAAGTCTATCATCTATAAACATATATAGGTTTCAAGTCAAACGACCAAGATATGACCATTTCGATGGCATAGTTTGTGATAATATGCCCATATTTGGCACATATGTGTATTTTGGTATGGGAAACAATGTTACCGAACTGAGTTTTTTCAAATTATTTTTATAAATATCATTTTTCATTTTCTAAATGTCAAAAACGACTTTTTTGTGAAGCAAGTACACAAACTATAATGCAAAATGGCACCCATCCAATTTTCACACAAATTAGTCCATATTTAAAGGATAATACAAAACTATTAGGAATTTTCTCCCTTTCGACCTAATTTTGCACATTTAAATGACTTTATGCCGATTTTTTGAAAGTAATTCAAATTTGAACTACAAGTGTGTGATAGTTTGCTCTGAAATTTTTCCAAAAATCATTTTAAGGTACACAATTAGTGATTAGTTTATAAAACCAACCATAGTTTTGGAAAATTCGACTTCTTTCAACAAATAGCCTTGTTGACCATGTTTTCAAATAACTCAAAGAAAATAAAGAAAATCTAAAAAAAGAAATCCTTTGGCATGGAGTCCTCTTATGTGTACTAGTTGACAGGAAAAATTATAAACTTGATTTTTTTCAAACTTTACAAAAAATCACTTCACAAAAAAGTCTATCATCTATAAACATATATAGGTTTCAAGTCAAACGATCAAGATATGACCATTTCCATGACATAGTTTGTGATAATGTGCCCATATTTGGCACATATGTGTATGTTGGTATGGGCAACAATGTTACCGAACTGAGTTTTCTCAAATTATTTTTATAAATATCATTTTTCATTTTCTAAATGTCAAAAAACGACTTTTTTGTGAAGCAAGTACACAAAATATGATGCAAAATGGCACCCATCCAATTTTCACACAAATTTGTCCATATTTAAAGAATAATACAAAAATATTAGGATTTTTCTCCCTTTCTACCTAATTTCGCATATTTAAATGACTTTATGCCGATTTTTTGAAAATAATTCAAATTTGAACTACAAATTTGAAATCATTTTATTGTTAATTGAATTCAAGATTATTATATTTATTCATTTTGTTTACTTAAATAATTAATTGGATTCAAAAAATAAAGACGTGTGACATCATGCTCCAATGGTTAATAAGATTGATAGGATACTATTGTCAACAAAGTATGAGTTGCTTCTAGAAAGCTCACAGGGAAGGGAACTAAGAAGTTAAGCATGCTGGAGCTGGAGTAGTCTGATGATGGGTGACCGATCGGGAATTGTCTCTAAAAGTGGGCGATTTAAATTGAAATTAAGCATGCGTAGAGATAAAGATAAATATGTCTCGAGTGCTTAGAGATAAAAAAACAAATTCGAAAAAAATGGAAAAAAATTTATAGAAAAATTTCGAAAAAAAATTTGGGAAAAGAAATCTGGCCTAGGCCAATACCGAGGGCAAAGCCGTCGGCGTACTTGAATGCTATGCCGAGGCCCTGCTATGCCGAGGGAGCTGCTACGCCGACGGCTACCGTCGGCATAGCCTAGTGGTGGACGTGTTATGGTCTCTTCCGCTTCACACTCTAGCAAGCCAAGAGACGAGCAAGTTGAGATCAAGCCCAAGAAGAGCCTGAAATCGGGCATCCTGATTCGGTAAACCTTTAACTAGAGAACTATATATTATCATATCATGTACTCCCTCCGTTCCATATTATAAACCACACAATTATTAATTACACGTGACGCGATCCCACTGATTACGTGCAGGCTCTTCTTGGAGTATATATACATACAACCTCTGTTACATATTATAAACCGTTTTGGTTAACTAAATTAGTTTGCCAAAATGGTTTATAATATGTAACAGAGGTTGTATGTATATATACTCCAAGAAGAGCCTGCACGTAATCAGTGGGATCGCGTCACTTGTAAATAATAACTGTGTGGTCTAGTCCTTATGTAATATCTTACACGGCTACTAGTGCAGAACGGGTGAGCGACCGTGCCAGCAAACAAACGAGAAAGCCAGTTAATATTTTAGCTCAAAGTAGCTAGAGAACAAAGCACAGGTTCTCAGGAAGCTAAGCCATAGCTGGCCGGAAAGTCCAAATGGAAGTCGAATTCTAGCTAGTGAGCTCGGTTTTTATAAAAATATATCTAAATCCGCATTTTTCGTTTTAAGAAAATTCTAAAACAAATCGTAGTTGTAGATAATATCATCACGGTGAAAAATTTTAAGACCAATTTCGTATTATTACGAACTGTATAGAAAATAATAAATCTGGCAAGATTTTAAAATTTTGAGATTGCGCACTGTTCACCGATTCAGATCTCTGCACATTTGTCTTTTTTCTGCAGATTAGAATACAACGAATTTGTGATTTAAATTGTTTACAGTGGTGGATCTAGATATTATCTACGACTATGAATTTTTTCAAAAAAAATTAAAAACAAAAAAATACGGATTCAATCTTTTTTGAAAACCGAGCTCCATGGAGCTCGGCCTCCATATCGCCGCACTCAATCTCTGTAACCATGCATGTTACAGGACCCCCAAGTTGGTTACAACATACAACTTTCTGGACGCCTCCATGCTAATATGAATTGTACTATAACATAAAAATTATACCATTGAAAGTAGAATATCTGAAATTTCTAAAAAAAATATATATACTTCATCTTAAACCAGAACGGAAGGAGGGGTAGCTTTAGGCACACGTTTTGAACAAGTTGGGAGTTTGCCGTGTGGAACTGCACCTCTCGTCATCGTCTTAATCCAAACAGCTTGCACGTGGGATCGATGCTGAAAATCAGGAAAAGGATCATGACAACTTTTTTCTATACGAAAATGGCGGCAAGGATCGTTACTCTCTCTCCCCTACCTGCATTAGTTGACCCGTTACCATCAGCCAGCTAGTAGCTAGGAAGGCGCCAAGACAGAAATGCCCGAGAGGGAGATATCGCAGCTCAAGGGCATATGTGGAGAGACCAAAGAAGAACGCTAGATCTAGACTTGAAACTCACTTGGAGATAAAGATCACCCAAATCGATCCGTGCCGGATCTGCTACAGTTACGGACAACACGTTACGGTGACACTGGAGTAGTATACAGCTTCACACGCATACCAAACCAACTGCCACGTACTCCCTCCGTTCCATTTTAGATGAATTTTAAAGGGATGTATCTAGACGTGAAATACATCTAGATACATCCATTTGAGAGTCATCTAATATGGAACAGAGGGAGTATTATTTTTACGAGGCTAGCTGTTTGACGTTCCTCCTCACTTGCAGTCGCTTTCCGCGAGGTTTAAGATTGGTTCTAAGGCTCTCGGGCATCTGTTTGGTAAAAGGTTCAACTAATGAAGGCGTTGGCAACTTGATCTTGCAGATGACATGGAGCACACGTACTTCCAGTTAGCCGAGTCCCGAGTGCAACCTTCTCTCGGACGAAATGGAAATCGACCTCGATATGACTTGTTAACCATACTAAAATACGTCACGTTAACCTAAATACCAAAGGTTCATAGTAATAGTGACATGTTAACCATACTAACAATAGCGGCACATTTACTATACCAAAAATACCACAAAACCAAAAACGTATACTACCAATGGCATCTTAACTAGAAATACCAAAATTTTATGCTAGCAGTGGCATGTTCATCGGCACGACGAGCGATACCACAAGGGTTTATTCCATGAAGTTCGGGGGAGGTTGAGGTCGACGCCACCAGGCATGGGCGGTGGCTCGATACTGGGCTCCTCTCGCGGTGATGTCAGATCAGAGAGGGTTGCGCCACCCGCAGATCGGTGTGCTATGAGAAAGAGGATCCCTCCAACCAATGCCAACCTCTTCTTTGTCCCCTCAGATCAGAGAGGGTTGCGCCACCCGCAGATCGGTGTGCTATGAGAAAGAGGATCCCTCCAACCAATGCCAACCTCTTCTTTGTCCCCTCCCTCCAATGTTCATCCCTCACATATCGGTACGAGGATAATGAAGCAAATCTCATGGCGCTGGTGAGTCTCTAAGGTGGCATGTAGGGCGTTGGTGTGGGGGAGAGGGTGTGGGTGGTGATCCTGGAAGAGGCAGAGGAGGCGCGATTGGCTCAGAGATTGTCCGGAGAGGAGGACAAGGAGGATCCTCCATGAGCATTGTCGCCGCTTGGCGGCGGGCGCCATGCGGAGTGGAGGGATTCAAGGGGCTCGAGAGAGTTTGGAGAGTTGGAGATCGGGAGGAAGGAGAGCGTGGGTCGCCGCAGACAACAGACTAGTGCCCATGTGTTGGACTGTCTTGGCGGGTAAGACGTGCGCGTGGGCCCATGGAATGGTGTGTTGGACTGGGGTTTAGGAATGACGGGATTTGGCCCATGAAATTTGGGAGTTCACATGTGAAAGGAGGAGCTGGGCGGGAGCTCCTATTCTACGCGTTTGGCGCCGGCTAGCGCGCTAACGCGCACTTTTGGTTTGGCCCATTTACTAGTTCACGCGTGCATTTCATTCTATCGTCACACACTTCCGGGGCCTGCGTACGTTTTTTTTTTTCGTTTTTTCTTTATATTTGTTTTTTCTGTTTGGTTTTCGTGTTTTATCTTTCCATTTTTTTTTTAAATCTTAAGTTTTTTATAAATCTGGATTTCAAATCTGAACATTTTTTAAAATCTGAACCATTTTTGAAAATAAATATTTTTAAAAAAATAAAATTTAGAATCACTTTAAAAATGAACATTTTCCAAATATGAACCATTTTAAAAACTAAAATTCGGGTGAACCGAAAATAATAGCAAACCAAAAAAATATTGAATCAATATAATATAATTGTAAACCAAAAATGTTGGTGAACCAAAAATAACAGTGAATTGAAACACGATTGATTGGTCTGTGCGTTTCTCTTATTACTTTTTTGTATCCCCCTGTTCCTCAGATACAATTCGATCCTTCTACGGCCAAATCTCAATTTGTGGAAAGCCTTTGATGGCGGTGAACCGAAAATAATAGCGAACCAAAAAAATATTGAATCAATATAATATAATGGTAAACCAAAAATGTTGGTGAACCGAAAATAACAGTGAATTGAAAAGGAACCAAAATTCGGGTGAATAAAAAATAATAGTGAACTGAAAAGGAACCAAATTAGGGTGAATGGAAAATAATGCTGAACAAAATCTGGGTGAACCGAAAATAATAGTGAACAAAAAATGTCTGTTAACCGAAAATAAAAGCGAACCGAAAGGAACCAAAAATTCCGGTGAACCAAAAATAATAGTTAACCAGAAATACCGACGAACTGACAATAATAATGAACCTAAAAGGAACAAAAAATTCAGGTAAATATATTGAAAATAATATTGAACCAAAAATATATGTGAAACCAAAATAATAGTGAACCGAATAGAACCAAAATTCGGATGAACCAAAAATAATAGTGAACCAAATATATCGACAAACCGGAAATAATAATGAACAAAAAAGAAACTAAAATTTGGATGAACCGAAATAATAGCGAAACAAAAATACCGGTGAACTGAAAATAGATTATTGAAAAACAATTCATATTTAAAACTTATTCATATTTGAAAATTGTTCAAATTTACTAACATTTATATTTAAAAATTGTTCATTTAAAAAATTCATATTTCGAAAATTATTCATTTAAAAAAATGTTTGAGATCGGAAAAATATTCATTTTTGTGGAAGTACGAAAAAAGAAACAAACAGAAATGAAAAACAGGGAAAAGAAAAAACCAAAATAGTAAAAAACATTTTAAAAAATAAAAAGAAACAGAAAAATTCATATTTAAAAAATATGAATATTTTTAATTTTGAACATTAAAAAAATACCAGAAAAACGAAACAGGAAAAAGAACCAAAAGAACAAAAACAAGAGAGAAAAAAGCTATGAAGATTCGAGAACGTTCACAAAATTGCTGGAAAAAAAGTTATACCGGTCGGCCCACTTACCGATCTGGTGTTCGTGAGAGGTGCGCGTTGTCCGGCTAACCTACCCAACGAGCGTAGAATAGGAAACGCCGAACTGGGCCAGTGTTTAGTGGATCATCTTTTGCATAAATGAACATTTTTTAGATAGTTCGAACCTATTTTAAAATATATTGTTTTTCACAGACCTTTTTTTACAATTATATCTATTATATAAGTTAAAAATTTAATTGCACGATTTATAAATTTTATGTAATACAAAATTGTCAAACAAATACACATGGGCGTGTATTGGTGATTGCATTTTGTACTCATAATTTCTACGAGCTAATCTTGAGATTTATCTCTGATCATATCATTACTTGTTACTTTGAACTTTGTTTTCTTACTCTTTTATTTGTCTGTAGGATTTTTAGTTGGCACTTTTCCCCTTTGAGCACTTACTCATCACCGCCTCTTTGGAGCAAAAATGGAGAAGAAAGAATTGTGCATTTTGAAGATTACAAGAAAGCGTCCCCAAGATGATCTCAACTAACGAAATCACCAACATGAAAGTTGTGTGCCTTATCTAGGCGATCAACCTTCTTTTTTTTTGGACCATCGCAATGCGAGGTTATATGCGACATATGAGTCCAAACTACCAAAGCAGCTCACCACTACCAAAATTGCCCGAGAGGAGCCGGATAGTGGAAGGAGCAGGAATGTTTGTACTGATGCTCATACTACCGCTTGTTGTGAGCCTCGGGAATGACACAATCTTCTTTATTTGACAATCAAACTTAGTGTCTTAGTTACATATGTTACCATACTTTGAATTGAGGCCCTCCACCATTGCAGCGTGCGAGGTGGATCAGGAGAGGCTCCCAGTGGTGAGCTCTGGAGGTTGGGGGAGGGGATCACAGAGCAGAGGAGGCAGCCGACAGCGAGATCTATTTGGTGGGGGAGGGCCACATGGAGCAGGGGAGGCGACCGACGGCGAGGTTTGGAGGTTACGGAAGGGGCCAACAGCGATATGTATATTGTTTTAGAGTTGGGAGTACATCACATAAAGAGGTGCAACGTCATCCTATCAAAGGGCCCCAACAATTAAAAAAAAGATGGTGTGAAAAATTACTAGTGGATCACTGCATTCTGTAAAAAATTACCCAAACACCGGTGAGTTTTTCTGAATTCCTGTAATACCGGTGCTTTGCTAAACCCTAACCACAATTGTGGTGATTTTTTTACAATTTTCTCTCTAACTTTCAGTGTAAAATAGGGACCAACACACGAGAACGACAGTGTGACGTAGGCATGGCATGACAGAGGAGGCCCGACACATATCAGAATGATTCCGAAGAATGTTGAAGGCAATAGTGCGCCAGGAAGACTACTGAAATAAGTTACCCGATTTTTCAACAAACTGCGCTTTTGTTATGTTACACCTTAAAAGTACTGATGGGCATATCTGCAATTGAACTGATATTCATTAATTTGGGCTGAACCGTATTCATAATTTATATCATTAACTTTCGAAATCCTTATTACATGATCACTGGATGCATGGACGCTCATGGATCCAAGACAAAACAAAAGGCATACGTACGTACAATTAAAGAAGAAACTCTAGATACACTTTGCACGCAAATGAATCACAAAACACAAATAGGAAAAAGGAAAAGAAGAAGACACATAACAACAAACGAATCATCAAACGATGCAACTTAATGAACCCATCTGATCGAAAATCTCAGAGACGACGGAGTAGAGAAGAAACGGGCGCGGGCTAGTATTTGTTGACGTAGCGGCATTGCTTCCTGATCTCCCCCTTGCTGCCGTGCGGCATCGGCAGCTTGCTGAGCTTGACGAGCGACTCGGAGAAGTCCTCGTCCCAGAGGGTGCCGTTGTCGGCGTACTCGTGCACGTGGCCCCTCGCCTCCTTCTCCGTCAGCAGCTGCCAGTCGGAGTTGAAGGTCACGATCCGGGCAAGGTTGTTGTGGTAGTAGCTGTTGTCCAGGAACTCGAACTTTCTCAGCTTCGGCAGGAACCCCGGCACCGCCGCCGCGATCGCCTTGGGGTCCTCGTCCCTGATGTTGTTCGGCACGACGGGGTCGGGCCCCTTGGCGCACTTCCCGGCGAGGAGGCCCCGGTACGCCGGGAGGATCTGCTCCTCGGGCGCCGTCAGCCGCGCGCGGAGCGACGAGCAGTGGCCCAGCCCCACAGCGTGCGCGCCGGACAGGATCACCAGCTCCTCGATCGTGAAGTTCTTGCGCTTGAAGTTCTGGATCAGCTCCGCGATCGTGAAGGTGGAGTCCGGGAGGTCCCGCTGCGCGTCCGCCGCCCGGGAGATCACGCCGTCGGGACGCCCCGCCAGGACGTCGAAGTGGACGTGACCGTTGCTCAGCAGGCTCGACGCGTCGCGGCCGGCGTAGATGAGGATGTCCGAGCAGGAGACCACGCCGGGGCAGCGGTCCTCCACCGCCGACTTGATCTCGTCCAGGAGGTCGAAGGCCGCCAGCCCGATGTTGATCGGCGCCGTCTTCTCCGTGTGCGGGTTCTCCGGCGTCGGGTCCAGCAGCACCGACGCGTCGCACCCCTGCAGCAACGTACACACGTACAGTACATTAATTCTCCAACAATTAAGCTCCAGTTAACTGAATGATTATCTTATTCTTAGCTAGCTAGCTACCCAATCAAGCATAGATCGACTGCAAATTGTCTCGACATAACAAGCATGGTTGTTAACCTTGATGGGACAAATTAAGCATATGTTTGGATTACTTAACAAGTTCACAGTACCGTTGAGATCTAGTGACGTGCAAGTACGCTGCAATAAGCGTGCGTGGGAAGTCATTTCGTCGGTACTTGCAAATTGCTATATTAACCATGTAGCTCGATCTGGATCTGAAATGTGCTCATTAGCTTTAGTTTGGTGGAAAGAAACGTACATATGTTTTATGAACTGTCGGCAATGCGGCGCATTATTGGGCAATAATTAGTTTTATGCACTCATTCCTGGACCATGATGGGCAGTGGCTTGTATGCACATTAATTTATTTTTATGGAGTATGGAAGTGGAAATGTTTATGTTCTCCAGCTGGAATCAACCCACTGATTCCTCTCAAATACAAATAATACTAGGAGGTTTTCTGTGCATAATTAACTTCAATCTGTAGATGATCGATGGATTGGGAATGCACTGGCGCAACCGAATGATTGATCATGGCATAGGTACGCTTTCACTTTCTCATAGCAGTATATCTCGTTTTCTTCTTTGTTTTCTTTCGGTGGCAAAAGAGCAAGAAAAGCTAACGTCTTCATTTCTTTCTGAACCTAGCTAACAACCTCTTTGCATGCATGGATCTTTCAGGAGGAGTCTATTATATTACAGCTATGAGGTGCTAGCTAGTACTTTCGCAGCTATGATTAATAAATTACTCTCAAGCATCGACGGCATGGAAAAGCTATTTTTTTGTTGATGCTAAACACTATCTTGCACCTTGACGACTCCATCGAAACAATAAGGTAAGAGACAGTGTAGTTAACTTCATGCCTTCCGAAAGAGAAAGTTCATCGAATCTCTTAGTTACCAAGAAAATCTTTACTACTCCTGCCTAACAGGAATACGAAACATAACCGCGAACTGTTAGTGGATTTATTACATATCAACATCATGCACATGGAGAACTAATTCAAAGTAGAGAGAGGGGACAAAAGATAACGACTCGAGCATGGAGAAAAAGCAGAGAAAGAGAGGCAAATAGGATGGTGTCAAAGACACGGAGGTAGCTCGCTAGCGACGTTGGGGCCTAGCAACTAGCTAGCTAGTCAGGCTCAGCAAAGCGAAAGGTGGTGCCTGAGGACGGCGAGCTGGCTTTGACGTGTCAAATGATGTCTACTCTAGCTACATGCCCAAGGAAAGTATCATATTCCAGCATCCGCTTCAGTTCTCCAGGTTATGCTCCATCGCCATGCTGCCTAGCTGGTGAGCATGCAGGTGGCCCATGGAATTCGATGGAGGATCAACTTGCTAAGGCCACTCCCAATTCATCGTCACTAATTAGTTAGCATGTTATCTTAAGAGTTATAGAAACTTAAGAAACAACTACTATTTCAGTGTATAGCCTCTTAATTAGGACAGTCATAGTGTGGCAAAAGTCAAATTAGGCACGTAAGAATAGATGGCATGGCATGGTAGTTAAATTCTGTTGAGCATGCACAATAGTGTAGCCATCGCCAAATTTACTTACATGTAGTCCCAATTGGTACACAGATTGAATAAAAATAAACTCTCCCATATGTGTCAGTTCATGTGCTAGCTTTTGCATTAGATGGGGACGACATAGTGCATTTTTCTCCGGTTCCATTTTTTTTTGTGTGTGTGTGTGTGTTTGGCACTCGAATTTGGCACCCCACAACGGAGGGAGCTGGCGCCAAAAGCTAAATTTCCAATTTGACACCTCAATTTGGCACACACGGTGTGGCCGCTTTTAATGGTTGTACTATCTAAGTGAGAGATAGCATTGAATGATTATGTTCTCATACTTGCATGTAATTGGTGGAATACTGCTTTATATGACTACCCGTGCAAGAGTTGTATCTTAACCAAATATAGTACCACATCAAAAAAATTGCCTATGATAATTAGTACAGGCCTAAGCTAGCTAGCCGTTTCAAAGTAGAGTGGTGGTAACGTGGTTGAATGATGAGCATATGGACGGGCGATGTATGACAGTGACGTAGAAGCTAGCAGACTTTGAAACTTCTGCATGCATCCCCGTCCTAATTGAGTTAGTGGCCACGCTTACTGACACTGACTGCTTGCTTGTTTACTAGCTCTCATACTAACTGTCCTGAACATCTCCAACAGTTTAACAGACAATTGACTGGTGCTGGCGTTTTTAGTTAGCGCGCAGTAGTAGAGGAGAATACTACTAGCTATCTCGTTCGATGACATGTGGGTCCGGTAACGCTAGAGCGAGCGAGCTTGTCACACAATGCTAGCTGATCACGAGGCACTGTCACTGTGCATGCGCCGTGTACACCAGTAGACGGTGTACGTGCATGTTGCTTGCTATACTGTACCAGAGGTACGACGACGAACGACGGTGCTGGCCCGCCGCTTTGCTATGCTAGCTCAATCTACGTACGGCGGCGGAGGCCGGCCGGGGCGGCGGTGGACGTACCCTGACGAAGCAGTCGTGGAAGATGAGGCGGAGGAGGGCGGCGCCGGTCTTGCGGTTGGCCTTGAGGGCCTTGATCACGTGGTACTTCACCACGTTCTCCACGCCGCGGCAGCTCTTGTCGTAGTACCCAACCTTCAGCTCGCCCGCCTCCGCCGCCGCCGCCACCGCCAGCAGCACGGCCACAAGCACCGCAGCCACCACCGTCGACCTCATCGTCGTCATCCTCTCCGGCCTGCCGCCGCCGACAGAAGCGGCTACTGTACGTGCCTTGCTAGCTCGAGTGGCGAGCAGTGGTAGCTGCTGGTTGCTGGTGAGGTGAGGTGCTGTGTGCTCAAGGCTGTGGGGCGCGTGGTGGTATATATCGGCGGGGAGACGTTATTTTTAACGGCTGATGATGATCTGGTCGATCGTCCCGTGACAGCGAACCGCCAGCGCAAAGGGCCACAGGGCATGGCCCCGCCCGGAGTTCCGTGTACGTGTATGGCGTGTGGCACTAGCTAGCACGCCTTGTCCTGAATTAAATTAGCTTCGGCCGGGCGTCAATAATTCTGGCACGAACGTAGGAAAATGTTTCAAGTATATATCTCGAAGCATGCATTATATCATATATTATATGGTGGTGACATACACATGTATATGGGTCTTGTTACACGCGATAGCAAAACAACGACGAAATTAAACAAGATCAAACCAACGGGGACACGAGATTTTAATGTGGAAAACCCTTCCAACAAGGAAGAGAAAAAAACCACGGGCGCCAGTCAGCAATACTTCACTATTTCGGGTGAGGTTACAAACACGCCGGGATTTATAATATGTGTCTTATCCCGTGCGGCGACTTACAAGAGGTACTTATAGGAGATCCTGACCTAACTAGGTCGACAAGGGTGAATCCAACTCCAACTCGGTAACAACTCATACCGTACCGCGGGGCCTGCCGCCCCCGCACCCCCGGCCCAAGCCTATCGACGACGGGCCTCGCTTCACTCCGTCGTTAGCCTTATCACTTATCGAATTTGGATCACCACAAAATAACAGGTCTGAGATTACTTTGATAGGATCTAATCGTTGTCGAATTTTCATCAGGTTTTGGATATATCTCAGTCAAGATGCAAGTGGTGTTCTTGGTTGCTGCCACAAAATTTGCGTTAACGCAGCTATTTCAGCAGTGGTGCACGACTACTTGACATCTTACATACGCATAAATATAACATCTGTGACGGGGTTTTATCGGTAGAGAACTCACGTGTTTCGATAAACAGACATTCATATTGGCACGACACCCGTTCACCATAACCTCATATGCCAGGGTAACGAAGGATGGCGGAGATGACGATCCAAACTGAAGAGGAAGGTCGCAGCAGAAGGCAGCGCAAATAGCTTATTTTAGTGATACATTTTCAGAAATGTCGGCATCCAATTTGGAGTGGAAAAGTCTCCTAACAAAGATGATTGATGATTTTGAATGTGTACGGTAGACATCAGCTATCATGTGTTCATCTTAGCACCATCACCTAATGGCAGCGACCCATCTCCTAAAACCATAGCCCGCTGCGACCCCCCCCCCCCCCCCCCCCCCCCCCACTCGATTCCTCACTCGATATGACCAGAGGCGGCAGACAAGCCGCGTGACAACTGCAGAGATGGGAGTCATCCTCCTTTTTGAAAAAAAAAAACATGGCATCCCATTTCAATGATAGGGAATGTTGTGCTACGTGTCAACCATGGTTCCTACGGGCTATGACTATGGCAATGAAATTCAACCCTCTCTGGAATTAAGCGGTTTAAGATTTCTAAAACACAAGTATGGGCATGATTTAGCAAGATTTTGCTTCATTGTTTAATGTCTTGGCATACCGGTTGCAGTTGCCGAACTTCTTCTACGGTTCTGAAACTTAATTCTTTTTTTAATATTTTTTATTCTTTCTCTACAAGAAAGCTCCATAAATGTATTCAGTGTATCAATAGGAAATCTCATAATTTTTGGAGGTCCTTCGCTTCGGAGTAGTAGAATAACTCCAAATAGCGGTCAAAATATTGGAAGATTTAAGTAGATGACCATGACTCAGGGGGAGCTAAAAGTATTTACACAAATTGTTACAGGACAGCTAAAATAGAAGTCCGATGGATCCGAATTTAAACACAAAGAAAATGTACCATGCAAAAAAATTCGATTTTGTTTCTTTGTTTACAATTACAAACAGAAGAGACGAAAAGACCTGGCATTTATCAGTTAGTTCCAATCGCAAGCTAGCAGCCAAACCACATACGAGAGTAGTTCGACGATGCCGTCGTGGAAGATGATCCAGCGGGTTCCGGCTGTGGCGTCGCGATCTCGGTTTGTTGGCGCGGCGCCGTCGATCGCCGGTAACTCCGAAAGCTTAATCAAATCGTTGCCAAGTTTTTCACATGGTGCAAAGCACGCTCGCACACAATTTAGTCACGGTGGTTGCCACGTTCCGATCCGTCACGGCCAGCGCCAGCTGCACTATCGTCGATCGCCCCACGTACGCGCGCACTTGTTGCACATAACCAAATCGTCGTTTAGATCGATGGTCAGCCTCGACCTGATCGTTGTCCCAAATTAACAATACCAACAAAAATGATTCAGTCTCGTTGGGTTTGGTACGCGTGTATACGTGTGTGTACACTTCTTTTCTTTTCCAAAAATAAAGGGTAAAAACCCGGCCGGACTATCGTCGGTTGACACATACTGTCTTCTTATTTGCTTTATTATTAAAAAAAGTTCGATATATGTTAAGGATCACGTAAAATCGAGACATGAATTAACCAAGTAAAAAAAAACTAGGAGCATGAAACACTGCCGTTACCGTCGATCGGACTGAACATGCCCACAAAGCAGACATTTTCCTCTCCTTTGCACCCACGCCGCCCACTGACCTCCCGATCTTCCTCTCCTTGCCATCCACATCCCAGTCTTCTGATATTTTCATGGCTCGCGGTCGTGGCCGTTCTACCCCCAGTCGCGGCGGCAACTCGTAACCCTAAGAAAAATCATAACCTTCTTACTCTATCACCAATTTGGACGTAGTGTGGCGGCAACGGCCAAGGAGGATCCTCCTTGTCCTCCTTGCTGGACAATCTCTGAGCCAATTGCACCACCCACACCCTCTCCCCCCACACAAACGCCCTAGATGCCACCCTAGAGACTCACCAACGCCGTGAGATTTGCCTCGTTGCCATATCCCGTGTTGTCGAATCCGGCTTCATTGCCATGCTCACATTGTCCTCGTGCCGATATGTGAGGGATGAACATTGGAGGGAGGGGACAAAGAAGAAGTTGGCATTGGCTGGAGGGATCCTCTTTCTCATAGCTTACCGATCTGCGGGTGGCACAATCCTCTCTGATCTGACATCACTGTAAGAGGAGCCCCGTATGAGAGCCACTCCCCAGGCCGGATAACGTCGACCTCAACCTCCCCCGAGCTCCATGGTATAAAACCCTTGTGTTATTCGTCGTAGTGCCGATGAACATGCCACTAAGCATAAAATTTTGTATTTGTGGTTAAGATGCCATTGGTACCATACATTTTTGGTATGTTGGTATTGTTAGTATAGTAAATGTGCCACTATCTTTAGTATGGTTAACATGTCACTATTGGTATGAACTTTTGGTATTTTAGTTAACGTGACATATATTAGTATGGTTGACAAGTCATATCGAGATCGATTTTCATTTCGCCCGAGACAAGGTTGCACTCTGGACTCGGCTAACTCGAAGTACGCTCCATGTCATCTACAAGATCGACTTTCCAACGCCTTCACTAGTTGAACCTTTTACCAAACAGATGCCCGAGAGACTTCCACTAGTAGAAAACGACGTCAAGAGCAAGATTTTGCTCTAGTCCCGGATGAATTTTGGACCGGGACTAGAGGGGGGCTCTAGTCCCGGTTCATCGGCTACGAGGCTGGCAGCCTCTAGTCCCGGGTCGTGGGAGAGCTCTAGTCCCGGTTCGTTATACGAACCGGGACTAAAGGGTTGCGGCTGGCCGTAGCTACCGTGGGGTCCAGCGCGAGATCCTTTACAACCGGTTCGTATCACGAACCGGTACTAAAGGTTTCCCTATATCATCTCCTACCCCGAGCTCCATTTTTCCTACTCGAGAGCACACTCCATTTTTTGCTCTCTTTCCTCTCCCGAGCTCGACTTAATCCCCATTTTTTCCCCACCATTTGTCAAGATATTGGCGGCACCCTGATACGTGTCAAACGTATCTATAATTTTTGATTGATCCATGCTAGTTTTGTGACGTTGTCACATGTTTTTATTATCATATTAATCATTTTTATGTATTTTGTTGGACTAACCTATTGACAAGGTGCCCTGTGCCAGTTTCCTATTTTTTGCTGTTTTTGTATTTCAGAAAAGTCACTTTAGGAAATATCGTCGGATTGCGCTGAAAATTTACAGAGATTTTTTATGCGACGGGAGACACCTGTGGACCAAAGGGCAGCCTGGGGGGCCACCCAGGGGCCACAGGCGGGTGCCTGCCGCGGCCCCACCTAGACCTGCGGGTGGGACCCGCCCCAGCTCCTGGGGCGTCCCCTCGGCCCCCTCCGACGCCTATAAAATCCCTTTTAACCTAAAAACGATGGGGGCGGCCATTATTTTCCAGAAAAGTCATCCCGAGACGCCGTCAACTAAAACCCTAGTTCGGGGGTGATTCTGAAGCAGATCCTGGCACTCTGCCGGAGGGGAGATCGATCCCGGAGGGCTCTTCATCGCCATGCCTTCCTCCGGGATGATTTGTGAGTAGTCCCACCTTGGACCTTGGGTCCATGGCAGTAGCTAGATGGTAGTCTCTCTCTTGTGCTTCATGTCTTATGATCTTGTGAGCTGCCTAACATGATCAAGATCGATTATTGTAATGCTATGTGATATGTTTGCTGGGATCCGATGGATTATAAAGTTATGATCAGATTGTGCATGATTCTTATATGTTGATTTATGTTCTTGCATGCTCTCCGATGTGCGTAGTTACTTTGGCCAAGTGATTGTGTGTATCTCCAAGAGGGAGTATTTATGCTAGATAGTGGGTTCATGCCCCCTTTTGTTCCTGGGCACGAGTGACAAAAACGTCTAAGGGCGAGGTGCGCTATTGCTACTAAGTGTACAACAGCGGTGTTAAAATCTATTTTGATATTTAATATTGCTTACTTCATGCGCTTTACTTAATGCAAATGGCTGTTGCTTGCAACTTAATACCGATGGGTGACAGGCTGGATAGCGATCCCACGGTGGACTTTTTAGACAAAGATGCAGTTGGACTCAACGGTCTTTGTTCATTGTCGTGATGCCTACTTAAAAATTATCATGTTCTCTTTGTCATAGCTAGATTAAGTTTATGTTATAATCTTGTCAATTGCCCAGCTGTAATTTGTTTACCCATCATATGAATGTTCTATTTACTCGAGAGACTCCACTAGTGAACCCATGGCCCCCAGTCCATCTTTTTACATTGATTGCAACATTTATTCATCACTTTTCATCATCATTACTCCTCTGGTCCATTTTCATAATTCATCTATTTCACTATACAATTAACCGATTTGTTTTCTGCGAGACCGGAAAGATTGACAACCTTTCCGCCGTTGGGGGCAAAGTATTTTGGTTGAATGTGTGCAGGTCCTCGTCTGTTGAAGATTAAGCGCCAGAGATCTTCAACATTCACTTTGTTATTGATTTCAAGGTCCTACTGGTTCGATAAACCTCGGTTCGTTATCGAGGGAAAACTGCTGCTTGCTACATCTCCGCATTCGCTTGGGGCACCACCCAACTCTTCATCAATAGCAATCAAGCTCTTTTCTGGCGCCGTTGCCGGGGACCTTGGAGGTACAGCAAGGGGATTCTCACACTCTCAATCACTTTACTTTGTTTTTGTCTTGCTTTTTATATTTCTCGTTAGCTTATTTTTCCTGTTGCAAAATTTTATAACCCCCCAAAAAATTAGCGTAATCTTTATTCCTGTCTTGTTATTTTATTTTATCATTATGTCTTCCACTGAAAACACCAAGTTGTGTGAATTTACTAGCACTAATAACAATGATTTCATATGCTCTCCAATTGCTCCACTCGCTACTAAAGCGGAATCTTATGAAATTAAGCCTGCCTTGTTAAATCTTGTTATGAAAGAGCAATTTTCTGGTGCTAGTACTGATGATGCCGCCTCTCATTTAAATCACTTTGTTGAGTTATGTGATATGCAAAAGTATAAAGAGGTAGAAAGTGACATCATAAAACTGAATCTTTTCCCTTTCTCCTTGAGAGGGAGAGCAAAAGAATGGTTATTGTCTTTGCCTAGAAATAGCATTGATTCTTGGATTAAATGCAAAGATGCTTTTAATGGAAAATATTATGCACCTGCTAAAATCATACAATTAAGGAGTAACATTATGAACTTTAGTCAATTTGATAATGAACATGTTTCTCAAGCTTGGGAGAGAATGAAACTTATGGTTAAAAATTGTCCCACGCATGGATTAACTATGTGGATGGTTATCCAAACTTTTTATGTAGGTTTGAATTTTTCTTCAAGGAACCTCTTGGACTCGGCCGCGGGAGGCACCTTCATGTCCACAACATTAGGTGCGGCAACTAAACTCTTGGATGAGATGATGACAAATTATTCACAATGGCATACCGAAAGAGCTCCAAGTGGTAAGAAGTTAAATTCTGTCGAGAAAATTTCCTCTTTGAGTGATAAGGTTGATATGATTATGTCTATGCTTGCTACCAATCAGTCCCATATTGATCCTAATAATGTCCCACTTGCTTCATTAATTGCCCAAGAAAAGGATCAAGTTGATGTTAATTTTCTTAATAGAAGTAACTTCAACAATAATGCTTATCGGAATAATTTTGGTAGTAACAACTATAAGCCTTATCCTCCCAATAATGGCAACTCTTATGGCAATCCCTATGTTAATTCTTATAATCCTAATAATAATGTGTCCTCTGATCTTGAAAATGTTTTAAAAGAATTTATCACTTCGCAAAAAGCTTTCAACAAAACTGTCGAAGAGAAACTTGAAAAACTGGATAGACTTGTCTCTAAAGTGGAAGATCTTGCTCATGATGTTGAAATTTTAAAAATTAGAACCACTCCTCTTCAAGACAAGCCTACTGAATCTGTAAATGCTATTTCTATTGAAATTAATGAGAATGAAAGGATGATGGCTTGCTTGAAAGCTAGGTGGGCTAGAGAGAAAGAAGAAGCTAGAATTGCTGAAATAAATAGGAAAACTGTTAAAGTTTATACTATCCAAAATACTAATGAGGAGCCTCCTAGCCTATTTAAAGATGATGATATTGATTTTGATAATTGCAATCTTACTGAAGTCATAAAGTTCCTACAAAACTTGCTAATTCACCGGATGCTAGTAAATTAAATATTGACTTCACCAAACATATTACCGATGATCTTATCAAGGCTAGGGAAGAAAAGCTTAAGCTAGAAACTTCTATTCCTAGAAAATTAGAAGATGGATGGGAACCCACTATTAAGATGAAAATAAATGACTTTGATTGTAATGCTTCGTGTGATCGTGGTGCTAGTGTTTCTGATATCCGTCCCCGTCGACCCTTGTCCGGTCTATGATTCGGATGTGGTATATTATCGTTTATAACTATTTGTTTAGTTTCGTGTTTATAACAATTATTCCAAACAACACTTGACATAGATATTTTTATTTAGGAGATATATGAACCGGAAATTCCAACCGACCCTCTTGTCGAGAAGTTAAATTTAGTTGAAAAAGAAAACGATGATGAAATTGGAGTTGTATCTTGCCGATGTCGTCGATGATCAGAAGATCAAGATGGATGCAATGCACTTGAAGATTAGAAAGATTAGAAAATATGCCATTAATAAAGAGGCTTGGTATCATTATGTTGTTGGATCAATGGTTACCTTAGTTGCGATTTTGATCGCATTTGTTGTTGCATTTAAATGCATTAGATAGTTTGTATGTTAGTTTCAATGTATGTTTTAATTATGAGAGCTATGTATTACATTTGGTCACTACTCTACTTTCGTTTTAATGTGATGAACTTGTATTAATTAATTTGGTCACTTCTCTATTCATGATGTTGTGTGTAATGATGTTTTCCCTTCTTATGCACAAAAGGTGCTCGATGAACTGGCAATGGATGTACGATGACCGACGCTCTATCGAGTACATTCAAGGCCTGCGTTCTTTTCTCAATGTGACTGAGGCAAACATGTGGAATGGTTTTATGTGTTGTCCATGCCGTGTCTGTCGGAATGAGAAGGATTATTCTTCCTCAAAAACACTTCACATCCACCTGATTCAGTCCGGTTTCATGTCCGGCTATAATTGTTGGACCAAGCACGGAGAAAGAGGGGTAATGATGGAAGACACCGAAGAAGAAGAGAACGATGACAACCATTCTATGTTCTCTGAATACGGTGGTAATGCAAGGGGGAAGCTGAAGATGAAGAGGCACCAAATGAGCCCATGTTAGATGATGATCTTCATCGGGCCATCATTGATGCACAGAGAGAAGCAGAAAGTGCAAATGAGAAGTTGAAGTTGGAGCGCATGTTAGAGGATCACAAAAAAAAAGTTGTACCCAACTTGCGAAGACGGCAATACAAAGCTCGGTACCACACTAGAATTGCTGCAATGAAAGGCGGAGACTGGTTTATCTGACAAGGGATTTGAGAAGTTACTGAAAATAATGAAGAAGAAGCTTCCAAAGAATAATGAATTGCCTGACAGTACGTACGAAGCAAAGAATGTTCTCTACCCTCTAGGATTAGATATGCAGAAGATACATACATGCATTAATGACTGCATCCTCTACCACGGTGAGGAGTACGAGAATAAGAATGAATGCCCGTTATGCGGTGCATTGCGGTATAAGATCAGACGAGATGACCCTGGTGATGTCGAGGGCCAGCCCCCAGGAAGAGGGTTCTGCCAAGGTGATGTGGTATGCTCCTATAATACCACGGTTGAAACGTTTGTTCGGAAACAAAGAGCATGCCAAGTTGTTGCGATGGTACAAAGAAGACCGCAAGAAAGACGAGATGTTGAGACACCCTGCTGATGGGTCGTAGTGGAGAAAAATCAAAAGATAGTACAAGGACATTGCAGATGAGGCAAGGAACTTAAGGTTTTTGGTCTAAGTACAGATGGCATGAATCCTTTTGGGGAGCAGAGCTGCAGTCATAGCACCTGGCCTGTAACTCTATGTATCTATAACCTTCCTCCTTGGTTGTGCATTAAGCAGAAGTTCATTATGATGCCAGTGCTGATCCAAGGCCCGAAGCAACTCGCCAACGATATTGATGTGTACCTAAAGCCACTAGTTGAAGAACTTTTACAGTTGTGGGGCGAAAAAGGTGTACATATGTGGGATGAGCACAAACAGGAGGAATTTGACCTACGACCATTGCTCTTCGTAACCATTAATGATTGGCCTGCTCTTAGTAACCTTTCAGGACATAGAAACAAGGGATACAATGCATGCACGCACTGTTTAGATATTTGGAGAAATGTAAAAAGGTTGTGTACCTGGGCCATCGTCGATTTCTTCCTCCTAAGCATCCCGTAAGAAAGAAATGCAAGCATTTCAAAGATATGACAGAGCATCGGAGGAAGCCTGTCCGCCGTACTGGTGATGATATATTTGGTATGGTCAAGGATCTAGAAGTGATCTTTGGAAAGGGTCCTGGCGGTCAATCAGTTCCGAATGACGCCATTGGACACGCGGCCATGTGGAAGAAGAAATCAATATTTTGGGAGCTACTCTATTGGAAAGTCCTAGAGGTCCGCTCTGCAATCGACGTGATGCACGTGACGAAGAATCTTTGCGTGAACCTGCTAGGACATTTAGGCGTGTATGGGAAGACAAAAGATACGCCGGAAGCACGGCAGGACCAGCAACGTATGAAAGACCCAGACGACCTGCATCCAATGAAGACGGATAAAGGAGGTCTAAGTCCCGCCAGCTACACTCTTACGAAAGAAGAGAAGAAAATAGTTTTTGAAGTCCTGAGCAGTATGAAGGTGCCGTATGGATACTCGTCGAATATAAAGGGAATAATAAATATGGCCGAGAAAAAAATTCCAGAACCTAATGTCTCATGACTGCCATGTGCTTATGACTCAATTGCTTCCGATTGCATTGCAGGGGATTCTACCGGAAAATGTTCGACTACCCATTGTGAAGCTATGTGCATTTCTCAATGCAATTTCTCAGAAGATAATCGATCCAGAAATTCTACCAAGGTTACAAAGGTATGTGGTTCAATGTCTCGTTAGTTTTGAGTTGGTGTTCCCACCATCCTTCTTCAATATTATGACGCATCACCTAGTACACCTAGTCGAAGAGATTGCCATTCTGGGTCTTGTATTTTTACACAATATGTTCCCCTTTGAGAGGTTCGTGGGAGTCTTGAATAAATATGTTCATAACCGTGCTAGGCCAGAAGGAAGCATCTCCAAAGGCTATGGAACAGAGGATGTCATTGAGTTTTGTGTTGACTTTATTCCCGACATTAAGTCGATTGGTCTTCCTGAATCGCGGCATGAGGGGAGACTGAGTGGAAAAGGCACTCTAGGAAGGAAATCAATAATATGTAGGGACGGGCATTCTTTCACTCAAGCGCACCACACAGTTCTACAGAATTCCACCTTGGCGGCTCCGTATATCGAGGAACACAAGAATATTGTACGCTTCAACAACCCGGGGAAGCCTGACTCCTGGATTAGACATGAACACATGGAGACTTTCGGCGGTTGGTTGCAAACACATCTCAACAATAACAACACTATTGAAAATCAGCTGTACTTGTTGTCAGGTCACCATCTTCGACTATATGGACTTTCCAAGGGTACGAGATAAATGGGAATACATTTTACACGTTCGCCCAAGATAAAAAGAGCACCAACCAAAACAGTGGTGTCCGCTTTGATGCAACAAACAACAATGGGTCAAAGGACACATAGTACGGTTACATAGAGGAGATATGGGAACTTGACTATGGACCTACTTTTAAGTTCCCCGTGTTTCGGTGCAAGTGGGTCAAGCTGACAGTTGTCTGGTTAAAGGTAGACGAGCAGTACGGAATGATAACAGTGGACCTCAACAATCTTGCGTACTTAGACGAACCATTCGTCTTAGCCAATGATGTGGCTCAGGTTTTCTATGTGAAGGACATGTCTACCAAACCGAGAAAAAATAAGCAAAAGAATACATCAGACGATAAGCCAAAGCGCCACATAGTTCTTTCAGTTAAAAGAAACATCGTGGGAGTGGAGGACAAGACAGACATGTCAGAAGATTATGACAAGTTTCATGAAATTCCGCCCTTTGCAGTGAAGGATGACCCAAGTCTCCTGTTAATTAATGAAGATGCTCCATGGTTACGGCGCAGAAAAAACCCAAACACTAGATAGGGATGTTGGTGATGTGTAATAATGTATTAAACCTTTTATGTAACTTCACCGTTGGACGTATGCAGGGAATCCGAATGATTTTTATTCGGTCGATGAACTGAAGGATTTCTATATAGAGATGTCCTCTGTCTTTGCCTTCCGGACTAGCTTGACTACAGTATGAACCCTCTTAGCACTGAGTGAACGCTTCTTTGCCGAGCACCTCGAAGATGTCATAGGTCACTGCCCAACGACATCTTCGAGAAACTCGTGCATAGAGGAGCCCTCTGTCTTCTCTTTTCACTGTTGTCGTGCTCTTGTTCTCCATCTCCTCCTCATGGTGGGTATTTATAGCTACAAGATCAGGGCAACTCTTTATCTTTAGTCCCGGTTGGTAGCTGGAACCGCGACTAAAGGAGCTTTGATATGTGTGCCTTATCTTTTGCTTGAGATCCAACGGCTCACAAGCGCTCGAAAGAAACACCGCTGATCCAATGGCTCACAAGCGTTCGAAGGAAACACACGATCCGTGTGCTTCTTCCTGATTGGGCATACTACCTGCACTGATGACGGTAATGCATTTTTAATTTAAAATGGCAAAATGGTTTTGGATTACTTATTTAAATTACAACACTTTTCATTCTGAAATTTTTGTCAGATTCAAAAAATATTAGTTAATGCATTTTTAATTGAAAATGGCAAAATGGTTAATAGTTTGAATAGTTAGAATAATTATTTTGGAAAACAGAAAATGGTTTTGGATTACTTAATTAAATTCAAACACTTTTCATTTTGAAATTTTTGTCAGATTCAAAAAATATTAGTTAATGCATTTTTAATTGAAAATGGCAAAATGGTTAATAGTTTGAATAGTTTGAATAATTATTTTGGAAAACAAAAAATGGTTTTGTATTACTTATTTAAATTCAAACACTTTTCATTTTGAAATTTTTGTCAGATTCAAAAAATATTAGTTAATGCATTTTCAATTGAAAATGGCAAAATGGTTAATAGTTTGAATAGTTTGAATAATTATTTTGGAAAACAGAAAAAGGTTTTGCATTACTTATTTAAATTCAAACACTTTTCATTTTGAAAATTTTGTCAGATTCAAAAATATGCAGAAGTTATTCAAATTCAAAAATATGCAGAAGTTATTCAAATTCAAAAAATTTGGTCCTTTGCGCGCAAAAAAACAACTCTAGTCCCGGTTCGTGGAACCAACCGGTACTAGAGGGTTTTTTTGGCGCGCCCTTTCGGCCCACCGAAAATACCTCTAGTCCCGGTTCATGGCACCAGCCGGGACTAGAGGGTACCCTTTAGTCCCGGTTCGTGGCACCACCCGGGACTAGTGGTCCCTGGGTACAAATATCCAGGCCTCCTCCCCGGTTCGAGCCACGAACCGGGACACACGAAAGGAGGAGCCGCCACCGCCGAAGACGATGCCGTCAGGCTGCCCGAGCCCGAGCCCGCGCCGCCCTCTCCTCCGGCCGCCCGCCGCGCCGCTCCGCCATCCGCCGTCCGCACGCGCTGCGCTCTCCTCTGCCTGCGCCGCCGCCCTCTCCTCCGCCCGCGCCGCCACCGCCCGCGCCGCCCACTCCTCCGCCCGCACCGCCGCCGCCTGCGCCGCCCTCTCCTCCGGCCCTCCGCTGCCCGTGCCGCCCTCTGGCCTGCCGTCGCTCGCCCCACACCGATGCCTCCGATTGATCGAGGTAACTACCTCGTCATTTGCATTTTTTTGCATTATTTGCATTTTTAGGTAATTAGGTTCGATAATTAGTGTTACCGAAATTTAGTGTTAGTAAAAATTAGGTTAGATAATTTAGTGTTAATTAGTTAGATTTATTAGCTAGGTTAATTTTATTAGCTAGGTTTTAATTTTGGTGGTTAATTTAGATGATTTAATTTTTATTAGCCCTCCTCCCCGCCGCCGGTTTAATTTAATTTAGGTTTTAATTTAGGTTTAGGTGTTTTGAAATTTAGGGTTGAAATTAGGTTTGAATTTAGATTTAGTTTTAAAATTTAGGTTTGAAATTTATTAGCTCGATGATTTAGGTGGTTAATTAGTGTTAGCAGAAAATATGGTTAGAAAACTAGTGTTAGCAGAAAATATGGTTAGAAAACTAGTTTTAACAAAAATTAGCAAAAAATAGTGTTAGCAAAAATTGGGTTCGAAAATTAGTCCGACATCATATGTAATTCCATTCGGGGTTTCTAATTTGACAGTTCCTGGAATCCCTCCCAATTCTGCTAACCCAATTTTGCACTAGTTTTTTAACCTAATTTTTTTGTATTACTTTTTTAGTATTACTTTTTTGGTGTATAAATAGAAATTTTGATTTAGGTGTTTTTAGTTTATTATTCTCGGCGACGATGTCCCTGTTGGACCAGAGGGGCGATGTGCGGGACTGGGCTCTGCCGGGCTGGCACTGGGAGGTGCTACCTTCCGGGACGCACAGCTTGGCGAGGAATCCGGGTGATATCGTTGACCCGGATCTTCTTTGGTGGCAGTTGCGTGGGCCACGCTCGGTGCAGAGGGAGCCGGCCCTGAGGAGGTGGTACGTCGCCGTATCAGGGAGGAGGATGAGCATGTCTGTCGCTACATGTATCTATTGGATAGGCATTATAGCAATAGATGGTCGTTTCTTCAGAGGGTTCCTTATCATGTGAGCTATGACCCTGTGAGCTACATGTGGGAGTGAGGAACTTATCCTTCAAGGTGGCGGATGGCTATGCTTTCACTTTTGAATCTACAGCACGATGGCATTGCAATGCGATTCCAGATGGCTATGGTCACTACCACAGAACGGGCTATCAGTGGCACATGGATTTACAATTCTGTGGCGCACCCGTAGGTATTCCTGGTGCGCCACAGAATTCTCGCCACAATTTTTTTTTCTGTGGCGCACCAAGGAGATGCGCCACAGAAATCCCAACTTTCTGTGGCGCACCACGGGCAGTGCGCCACAGAAATAGGTCGGCAGACCCCTTTGAAGAGTCATTCTGTGGCGCACTCCACATGGTGCGCCACAGAAAGTGGTGCGCCACAGAAACTTAAAAACGTGCGCCACAGAAATATTAAACAGAAATACTGTATTTTTTTCATTTTGCTATTTATATACAGTATTTATACAGGTTTATACAGAAAATACAGGTATATTTGACAGGTACATAAACAGACAAAGGTATTAATCAATATATCATCACATATATTACTTAGTGGGCCCGATCAAGATACATATATATATACACATAGTCACAAAAGTGCCGAATGTAAACACAATTAGCTAGTCATGTATATACAACCAAAAGTTCAACATTTCACACTACACATTACAAATCAAGTGTTCGCCGCCTAACTATGATCCGGGAGCATGCATAATCATGGAGTCCTCTACTTTCGCTGCTCCGGCAACGGTAGAAAGCCTTGTTTCGTCCTCCACTCCCTGGTGTCATACTGTTCCTCTAGTCGTTCTTCGATACTCCTCTGAGACAACCCTGAAGATAAATTGGGATATATATATAGGTTAGTGATATAAAATAGAGTATAATTTATTCATCTAAGTAGAGAGGCAAGACAATCATATGGCTATCCTATTTGGGTTTCATAGCATAGCATATATATAATAGATAACCCTACACATGCACTTCTATATATAATACCTCTGTGGTGGTGGTAGGACCCTAATTTGTGAATGACATCTTCGAGGATGATCGTTGTCAACTGCAGCCGGATGCGATGGAAGTCTGCTCTGTAATCAGCATCGGTGAGAGCATCCTCTGATTTGGTGTATTCTGCGAGACCCGATGGAAACTTCGTTTTCTCGCAATCCTGGACAATTCCTTTAAGGTGATGGAGGGCGTAGTAGGCCTCCTTCACGCTGCCATCCAGTTGCTTGATGCAATGGACGCCGGTCCCATGCTGAAACTTGTGTGTGTTGTCCTCCGTGAAGAATTCCGACTTGTTATGGAATGGGCCGCCCTTTTGGGCATAGGCCTCGAGAGCGTCATCCAGAACACCCTTTATTCTGGTGTATCGTCTCGGCGTGGATTTATTCCCCGAGTCCAAATAAGTGGCAACGGACCACCTCGGGTTTACGCAGATGAGTGCGCAGTACTTGTCCCTGCTCAAAACAATTGAAACAGAATGTTGGACAAAGGATGAGCGATGGAAGAAATGCACAAGAAGGCATAAGATCCGACGGTGGCGAGCGGATGTGTACTTACTCGAAAAAGAAAGGCAGAAGAAGGGCGTTCTTCCTCTTGTTGGCTAGCATGACCTTTACAAGGTACTCCGTGGCCGTTTCCCTTGTCTTTGACCCTTCCTCCAGATGGCTGTCGCGCATGTAGTAAGGATCCACTATCGCGACGTACGGGGTCGCATCTCTCCTGATCTTCATCGCCATATCGAGCGCATATAGGCGGACCATGTTATAGTCCAGCCGTTGAGTGTGAAAGAGTTTGAAGATGTCCTCGTACGCGATGAAGAACACATCCGCGGGGTCTTCCTGGACGAAGTCCACCAGCTCCTTTGGCACCTGGACCGCGAACGCCGGGTAACTCGGATGCTTTTCTTTAAGAAGCTGCTCCTCCAGATACAAGATATTTTGCTGCAAAGCAAGCATGGGTCCTTCTGCGAGGCGGAGCAAGTCCCCAGACAAGATAGGTTTACCAGCTTCATGAACTCGGGGGAAGCCATCCGCACGGGGTGGAATCGTGTCTTCAAGACCCCGGATCTTAGGAGCTGGCTGGCTCGCAGAGGTGGAGGATCCTTTTCTCTTCCTATGCTTCTTGATCTTGTTCTTCTTCTCTGGGGATTGTGGGGGTGCAGTGAACCCCGCTTTAACAGTTTCCATCAGAGTGTTAGGGCTGAAAACGTTACCCGGGGGAGCTTGATGATCGCCGGCATCCGGAGGCGTGAAGGCCAGGCGTTGTGTGCATGAAGTGGGACGAGCAGCTTGACCGCGGTGGTCGCGGAAGGGTTCTTCATCCACATGAGGCATGTACATATCATCCCTGCAGGCGCCAGTGTTGATGTAGTCATCGACGTTGACATCATTGTCCTCCTCCTCGTTGCCACCAAGTTCAGGTGCAACGGCTTTGTCCTAAACATAAACGATAGCACATCCGTTAGTCGGGAAAGTCGGAAAGTCGGGGAATTCAGAAAGTCAGAACTAACCGGTGAAGACGTTCCCAATAACTGTTTGTGGCGGTTGGTGGCAGCGACGACCGGTGGTAGCTTCCGGCCAGTGGTGGCTGCGACCGGCGGTAGCTTCCGGCCGGTGGTGGCGGCGACCGGCGGTAGCTTCTGGCCGGTGGGGGCGGCGACCCAGGATACAACGGAGTATTCCCGTCTATCTCCATTTGCGCCAGCTTGGCTTTCTCTCTATCGGTGTTCGCGTTCTTCAGGAGGAGTTCTTGAACATGAGAATCCATCAATGCCGACATTAGCGAGCTCTGCGGCGTGTCAACGTCTTCTCCACCACAATCATGACCATGTATGTCGGCATCTCCGTCGTCACGATCATCTTGCCCGCCCTCGTCTTCAGGCGCAGCATTTGCTGTCGGCGCTTGGTTGAAGCCTTCCATGAAACCGCGCCTGAGCAGGTGTTCCTCCAATTGTTCGGAATCAGGGTCGATCCATCTCACAAGTTTGAAATTTCGACACGTACATCGTATCTGGCGCCCGTTGCACCGTCTCATTTCCGCCTTCGCTTCTTCCTTGTAGTTGTCGATTCGACTGGAGCTCATCTTGATGACCATGGTCGCCTACGCGGTATACATATAGAGTATGTGTTATTAATTAGAATTAAGTAATCGCAACATGCTCACACACATACAAGCTTCTCATGCGGGAAGTCGAAAAGTCGGAAATGTTTGACGGAAAAATTCGGCATGACTTCCCCTAAAAGTAGGACATATGGGTGGTGCAAAAATTCACCGAAATGGAAATGAATCAACATTTCGGCAAACATCCATGCACCACGCCGGCGCAAGCTACAACATGCAAAGATTCAATCAAACCACACACACAAGTTTCATGCATATACGTGTAAATCGCCCGCCGACAAGTTTCTCATGCCTTCAACAAACATCCATACACCAATACCCACCTTGTAGATCTAGATCCGTTGCCGAGATGTGACCGTGATCGATGAGAGAGAGTGTGTGGTGATGGAGAGAAAATAGTGGACAAAAAGAGAGGAGGAGAATATATATTGAGACTCTCCCCAAGCCCTCACCAATTATATATCAAATTGTGGTAGGTTTAATAACAAATAATGGAGAATAGGATGGTCAAAATGGCATGGGAGAGAGAAGGAGCTCGGGTTAGTAAGATGGGAGTTAGGAAGAAGAAGGGGGGTCACATGGGGAAAGGTGGTCTACCACCTTTTTGTAGATCTGGGCGTCCACATTCTGTGGCGCATGGGCCCTCATGCGCCACAGAAAGTAGCTATTCTATGGCGCACCGTGGCTAGTGCGCCACAGAAATTCAACTTTCTGTGGCGCATCCTTCTCCATGCGCCACAGAAAGTTGAATTTCTGTGGCGCACCAGCCACGGTGCGCCACAGAAAAGGCCGAGATGGACCACGGCCCACTGATTGAAGGTGGGGCCCACGCATATTCTGTGGCGCATGAAGAGTGGTGCGCCACAGAAGTCTCTCTTTCTGTGGCGCATGGCGTGCAGTGCGCCACAGAAAGTTGATATTCTGTGGCGCATGGGCTAAGGATGCGCCACAGAATGTTCAAATTTCAGTGGCGCATCGACAGCCATGCGCCACAGAATAATCTTTTGTGGCGCATAAATTAAGGGTGCGCCACAGATAGGCAACCTCCCTATAATGCTTTTCCTGGTAGTGGGTCGTGTAGGCGTGGATCAAGTTCTACCCGGATATGAATCAATGGAGCTTGACATCCCTGGAGCTGATGATGAGAGGACACTGGGAGACGTCGGGGGTGGTATCATTCTATGGCGCAAGAAATACATCGTGCTTCCAGGCTCGGCGCCAAGGCCACCGCCGTCTCCTCTGAGTCGCCATTCACCACCTCCAAGTCCACATGATGACGAGAGGGACGACCACCACAACACGAGTCCATCTTGATCTCCACCGCCACATCACCCGACTCCTCATCCGACTCCGCCACCTCTGCCGCCTCGGCTCACTAAGGCTCAGAGCCAAAAGCGGAAGTGCACTCCTTCGTTTTTGATGGGTAACCAACACGGACCCCGACAGGAGCCCCTCCCAAAAGTACCGCCGGCTCCTCCCATCCGAGCTTCCGATCGGACTGTTGAGGAAAATGCCGTGATCGTGGACGCCTTGGTGAAAAGACAGTTTGCACCGAAAAAGCCCGAGCCAAAGCAAACATTTAAGCCGGAAGCCATAAAGTGGGCTAAGGGCTTTCTTCAGCAGCCATCACAATTTGAGATAAATAAGGCTGATGACTATTTGCGATGTATGAGGAAAGTTAGCTCCCGCCAGAAAAAAAAATAGTAGTGCCAGCGGGAAAAGAGACGTTGCCCAGCTCGGACAGCAGGCAAAACAGTGGATCTCCCCGCTCAAGGTGTTACCCACTAATCAGGGCTTGGCGGCGGACATTGCAGCTGTACCACCCAATATGAGGGCGAAATTTGCTGCAGAAGCTGGTATTTCTCTTTCTCACCTGGAAACGGAAATACTCGGCGGAGATATGGGGCCTATGTTGGAAGTAGTATGGGAATGGGAATTTGGGAAGTCTCTGGTGCCACCTGATCAGATCAATCTTCTACCAACATAAATGCGAATACTGCATGACTGGTACATGGAAGTCACAAAGGAAGAACGATTAATGATCCTTGTGAAAGTTACAGAAGAGCATTACATTGGTAAAGACAAGATGGCGATTTATCTTCAAGAACTCTATCAGTTATACAAGCTTGATGCCCTCGACTTGAGTATCGTCGGTACCTATTGTCTGTAAGTGATTCAATTCATTTGTTTCCATAATATAGTCTATAGCGCAGCTCGTTCATTGCCTATAATTATGCTCACTACGCTATTATGCAGAATGAAGAGTCATGAATGTGATGAAAAAGGAATATTTCACATTGGGTTCGTTGACCCCGTACGAATTAATGAAAAATTGCTACTAGAGTTCCCCCAGGAAACGGAGAGCAACTTGCTAAGGTTCATACATAGGCAACATTACAAAAAGAAGATATTGTTTCCTTACAACTTCGGGTAAGACTGTAACTGATGAGTTACTCGATGTTAGTTGTAACTGATGAGTTACTGACGTATATAAATGTGTGCGCAACTTCCATTACATTCTCCTAATCATTGAAGTTGAATCTGAGAGAGTTGAATTCCACGACTCATTGGATACACTCGAAGAGAAGTACCAAATCATTAAAGATGTGCTCCAAAGGTAATTTCAATCATTATCGCACTATATCGGTCTCTTTTGTTCCTTTCCCGAGATATCAAGTAACTAATTACTCATTTATTCATTTTTTTTGCTGGGCAGGATTTGGAAAAGTTTCATCAAGAGGACACATGGTGAATTAAAAAACGAGCTTAGTTTTCATCAAGTCAAGGTAAGTAGTATGAGCTAGGTCGGCGCATCTCTTTAATTCTAATTTCAATACCATTATATGATGCTTGAGTATTATTTTATTTAATCCTATTCTCGTAAAGTGCGAGAGGCAGCCACAGGGGACCCATTTGTGTGGATACTTCGTTTGCGAGTGGATTCGCCAGGAGGTCACTGAGCGGAACGCAAGAAAGTTTTTAGAAGTACGTGAACAAATATATTCATAATTTTATTTTATTACCATTGTTGACACTAATAGGAAACACCCATATAGGCCCGGTTCGGTTGAGCCATTAGGCCCGGTTCACGAACTGGGACTAGCAAATCAGGACTAATGCTAGTCCCGGTTCGGCCACGAACCGGACCTAATGGGGTACCATGTGGCGCGTTCTGGAGCGAGGAGGGGGGGAGGAGCTTTAGTCCCGGTTCGTAATACGAACCGGGACTGATGTCCTGTCACGTGGTGCGTTCTGGAGCGAGGAGGGGGGAGGAGCTTTAGTCCCGGTTCGTAATACGAACCGGGACTGATGTCCTGTCACGTGGTGCGTTCTGGAGCAAGGAGGGGGGAGGAGCTTTAGTCCCGGTTCGTATTACGAACCAGGACTGATGTCCTCTCAGATATTTCCCAATTTTCAGAAATTCCAGAAAATGGATTAAAATTTACAGAAATTCCAGAAAATGTTTTAAATTTGTAAAATCAATAATTTTTATTCTGTAATTCAGAAAAATATGAATGAAATATCAAAATGTTCAGAAAAATAAGAACTATTTGATTATGTCAAATGCATGCATGTTTAAAAAACTTAAATTAAATATTGTTTCGAACTACAAAAATGCCACTACTAGTTAAATATGGGGAACCACTATTACACATCATCGTCACGAATAACACACATCTCATTCGTCGTGCTTGGTCAAACATATTACACACGAGTTTCATGCATATATACATCTCTTTTACACTAACCCTTTCACTTAACCTTCCAATAGTATTCTCCCGTCGGTTGTAGGACCTCTGCATCTAAGAATCCCGCAATTTCCTCTTGAATTGCTCGTACGCGATCCTGTGGTAGAAGACCGTCCCGCAACCGTTCGATCTAATTTAAAGAATGGGTCAATATATATGAATGAAACTAAACACAATTGATGGCAATAAACTAAAATTGTGAATATTGTTTACGCACTTCAAGTTGTTCTAAGATTCTGCCTCTCTCACAGGTTGTTTGGCGAATGAACTCGCAAATGTAGTATCTGATGCCCACAAGTATAGGGGATCGCTGAAGTCTTCCTTGGGAAGTATTACCCCAAATTTATAGTTCGATAGGATGGGAACACAAGAATATCAATAAGACTTTAGCAATTGAGGCGTCACTCTCAACCACACTTGTATATCAATAACTTGCAGCAGTAGTAGTGATGGCAGTAAAGGATTCAAGCGAGCAGAAATAAAACAGCAGTAGTAACAAGTATTTCCCAGTTTTCACCGGAAAAGTGAAAGTGTAACTCAGAGATTAAAAACGTAGCCATGAGGTGACAGCGGGGCATTGCATGAATGAGATTGATCATATAATAAAGTAAAGATAGCAATGGGGCTTTTTCTCTAACTCCGATATATGTAGGTATGTGTTCCTGAAATAGTTATGCGCACCAACAAAGAGAATTTGCACAACATCTATTACCCTACCTGCCCATTTCACCGGGGCCAACTTGGAACTACAGGTAATTAAGGTCTACCCTTTCGTGAAGACCGGGACAATGCATTAACACTCCATGAACAGATAGGATCCTCAAACTAGAACATCTCCCCCTTGTTTTCCCCAAACGTCACTTTTAGGGTTCGCAGGTTCGACATAACAGCACGTGATACACTTTGCAGGTAAATACTAAACTCAATTATATGATGAAGCAAAAAGGTTCAGTACTGAAATCATGCCACTCGGGCCCTAGTAGCAAGCATTAAACATAGCATAAGTGCATCAACACAATACAAACGCATCCTCAAGATAAACCCTAAGATTATCGAGCAACGGGTAGCATTACATGATCAATCTCATCCAATCCCCATCCACCTCACATGCCTACAGCAAACTACTCACACATGGTGATGGCGAGGGAGCTCATGGTTGATGGAGATGAAGGCGGTGAAGATGGCGATGAAGACGGCCTCCGGATCCCTCCACCGGAGAAGAAATCCTGGATCGATCTGTCCCCCGAAAGGAAGATCGTGATGGTGGCGGCGGTGTGTTTCGCGAAAGCTCCTCCCCCTCTAGGGCAAGTGTTTTTTCTCATATATGAAGGCATACGTCGAAGACCGGAGGCAAGACGGTGCCCGAGGCCCATTTGGGAGGGGCCCACGCGGCCAGGTACATGGGCCGCGTGGGGCCACTCCTTTTGGCCCTCCGGCACCCCCTCATGTCCATCTTTTGTCCATCTTGCTTCTTTTCCATAAAAAGTGACGTGGTATTTTTCCCTGATTTTATTTCCTGCAAAAATAGCCAGGGGAGAGACTTTGCTAAAAACAGCGTCAGAAACAGCAGTTTTATTCGAATATGAAAGGATCTCGGAGTAAATAATGAGGCAAAGTGCTTGGAAAAGTGGATGCATTTTGGATGCATAAGTATCCACATAAATGATTCCCACTTCCTTGCCTCAAGCACTTTACGAGAACATAGTTCAATCAAAATAATAATCAAGCATGGTAATGGTATTGAAACTAGAATCAAAGAGATGCGCGGATCTAGCTAGTAGTACTTACATTTAGTGGTTCAAATGTAAGCTCCGGCACCCAAATACCCCTAGCCTTGGCGGTGAATCATTTCCAAGCCCTGCTCGGCAAAGAAAATGAATAAAGGAGTTATATATAAATTACTTGCTATCAGTAAATGAACGGAAAGTTGCCGATATAGTGCCATAATGATTGAAATTACCTCTGGAGGCATTTCTGCATGTCCGCCCACTTCTCAAGGGGTTTACGTAACGAGTCCATGACTTGTACTACTCCTTTGTCAACTTTAATGATTAGCAGAATAAAATGGAAGCTGCGCAAACATAAGTCATCAATTATACACTTAACATCGAGAAAGCGAAATAGAAAGTGTAGAAGACAGTAACACTCACTTGAAGTTGTAAGGAAATAGTATTTATCTTTTGGTTTCGGAAAACCTTAACGCCCTTACCAAGTTATTCTCCGTGTCAATGCAAAAATCGTTTAGACTTTTTTCATGAATGAAATTTGGGTCAATGAACCCAATGTCATAGATTTGTCCTCTTTTGCATTGCAAAATCTTCATTCTGCAAAATTAATATAGTGATGAGTAAGATTATACATGCAATGAACGAGGTGAGCTAGCTAGAGACTTAACTACAGAAATAATACTTACAGACAATAGGCGCTGATAATAGATTTGTCAAGGGCCTCTTGTTGGTATAACTGAAATAATTCACAAAATTCAATCATTACCACGCCATCTCCATGCCTGTAATGCATGTTTGTATATCCCACATGGATCCAGTTTGCCCCTTCCTTTGAGGCTCGCATGTACCACTTATGCAATCTTCGCATTTTTGTTGCTAGATCGTTGACTAACTCAGGTTTGACGAGAGGATGCCCGTGCCGGTATTTGTATCCTGCAACTACTTCTTCGTGGAATTGTAATTGGTATAAGTACTGAGTAATAGACATGCCCTGAGTAGAGGCTGCTTCTCCATACATTGCAACAAACTTAGGATCGATGTCGACCGCACGTCTGCTCGACCCCACCTCGGTATTGGAAAACACTTTTGAGCGGGGGGCACGATTCTTTTTTCTGTTCTCTGAGCTGGGGAACTGATTTCCGGCTTGCACTACTACTCTTTGACCGCTGCTTATTTGCCTCAACCGACTTGCGAATAGAGCGCTCATAGTCTAATGTCAGCTTTGGCGGGGGTTGTTCAAGGGTCTTCTGCATTTTGGAGACGGCGGATTTTTCTTCTGGGGTGTCGGGGAACTCTGGCGCTTTCGGCTTCTTCTTCAAGTTAGCAAACCACTGTTCCATTTGGGCTTTTTACGATCGCCTCATTTTCCTCCTGCGTACATTCGTAAGGTCTCTTGGGAAGATTCTTATGCGGTACTTTTGGGAGGGGTGACCTTTTACGTTTCGGTGATCGGTTACCACTCCTCGTAGTACCAGCGGTGGTACGCGGAGCCTGAGTGGGCGGAGACGACTGACGCGGCGGCGGAGACGGCTGCGCTGAAGACTGGTGAAGCGGCGAAGACGGTGCCTGAGGCGGCGACGGCGGCGAAGAGGACTGTTGCGCTGGAGACCGGTGAGTCGGCGGTGAAGATGGATTGCTACTCTGAGGAGTCGATGGCCTTGGCGGCCAGTTTGGAAGCACGATGAATTCCTTTGGCCATAGAATGGTCCCTTCTCTGGCTTCTCCAAGTTCAACCCTCCCCATCTTCACCTGCAGGGTGTTCCAGCTTCAGCTCCTCAAATTCTTTACTCAGTTCATCCACCCCGACAACAGCGAAGCCATGTGGAACCGGGGAGCAATGGAAAGTTGGTTTAGGTCCAATTGGTACGTCATAGCCGACCGCCACCTTCATGGTTAAGTTAAAACTTTCACATGTAGCTCACAAGGTGTGCTCTCCGTGATATCATCCACTGGGTAGCGACGAAGAGGAGCCATCGTTAGTGCATCATCATCAGCCTGGAGCATGGTGGAAGCCACGTTGCTTTTCCGATTCGATGGGGCGGTAGCATCGAGTGTAGCTTCTACAATGTGCCGCTGAGATTGGCTGGCAGTGCCCTGCTGGCTAGTGCGTCAATTTGATCCTTCTACCGCTTCATTGTTTCTTCAATGTTACGCAGCCGGTCTGCAGCAGCGCGTCCTTCCATTGCCTCCCTTTCCTTTCTCCTCTAATGACTTCTATCGGGATATTTCTTCCTGTCCTCGGGAAACCCAATTGACCACGGCTTGGAGCCTTCTGTGCCTCATGTTCGTCCTTTGTGTTCTTTATTCCCAAGGGCGCGTGCGAGCTCGACCTTCTCTCTATCGGGACAGAACCGTCCCTCTTCAACATCCTTTACTGCATTTCTAATGTCTTCGATGGGTAGTAGGGGATTATCTTTGTGTCTTCTGTTATATATGCACTTCCCTTCTGCGTCCAATGTGCCCCCATGCCCGTAAAACCAATTTCTTGCATGTTCGACCCATGTGCATGCCTCTGGAGTGATCCCTTTAGCCAGAAAGTCGGCCTCAAGTTTCTCCCACTTAGGCATGGCAAAGGCGTAGCCACCAGGCCCCATAGTATGGTGATACTTCTTTTTAGCAGCATTTGCCTTATTTGTTTCAGCCTTTATCTGAGCTTCCTCCGATTTCTTGTACGCCAAAAATTCTTCCCAGTAGTCTTTTATCTTCTCATACCCGTGATTGAAATCCGGAGTCTTATCTTTCAAGATAAAGTCGGTGTGCAATCTTTTCTTCCATTTGTTGAATAGCTCGGCCATCTTCTTAAGAGTCCACTGCTTGACTTTTTTCTCTAAGGCAACTTTTTTTCTCTCTATATCCTCCTCATTTGGCTCCTCCTCATCTGGATCCACCTCTGGCGCCGGTAGGGTGAAATGAACCATGACCTTTTTCCAAAGGTTTTCTTTGGCTAAGGTGCCGACATATCTAACTCCTCCCGCCCTTGGCTTATTCCATTCTCGAACGGTGATCGGGATGTAGTCCCTAACAACAACTCCGCATTGTTTCACAAATTTTTGTTTAACATCAATGGGAGCAATCGGTTGGCCGTCTTGAGCGACTTGTTCGATCCTGTACCTTGCATGGTCATCCAACTTTTATATATATATATATATATATATATATATATATATATATATATATATATATATATATATATATGCACCTCGTCCGAGTTTACAATTTTCTACTGTTCTCACCGGAGCCGCCGGCTACTCCCTTGTCGCCCCAGCCGTCGGAGCCGTCTCCTCGGTTGAGAGACTCATCTCCCTCACCGGAGTCGTTGAGATAAACTCCTTGGTGACATCGCCGCGGATCATATCCTCGAGGATATTTTCCTGATTTTCGTCAGAGCCGTGTGGTTCCATAGTTTCTGCAAAATGACAAAGTAGTAATTTAAATCAATAATTAAGGAAAATGAAATAATGTTTCTTTATTGGCATAATTTCAAAATGGGATAGTTTAAAATGGCATAATTTTTAAATGGTCCACTAATTTTTTGATCATAGCAAATTCATAGCAACTAATTAAAAATGGAATAATTTAAAATGGCATAATTTTAAAATGTACCACTAACTTTTGATCTAACTGCTAACAAATTTAAATGGTCCACTTTTGATCTAACTTCTAACAAATTCATAGCAAAATTAATTCTAACCTAAAATTATTCTAACTAAAATTGCTAGATAAATATTCTAACTAAAATTGCTAGACAAATTGCAAAATAATTATTCTAACTAAAATTGCTAAATATTCTAACTAAAATTGCTAACTAAAAATTGCTAACTAAAAATTGCTAACTAAAAATCTAACTAAAAATTCTAACAAAAAATTCTAACTTAAAATTTAACTAAAAATTGGCCTAACATTCTAAAATTCTAAAAATCCTAACATTCTACTGTGGGAATAATAAAATTTGGTCTAAAATTCTACTAAAAATGAGAATAACAAGAAAAAAGAGAAGAAATTAAAGCTCACCTTGCTACGGCGGCCGGGGAGGTGAGGAGGAAGGCGGCCGGCGGAGGAGGCTCGGGTGGCGCGTCGGAGGAGGAGAACGGCGGCGGGTGGAGGACCTCGGGTGAGCGGCCGGAGGAGCGGAGGGTGAGCGGCGGCTGGGGAGCGGAGGTGAGGAGGACGGTGGCCGGCGGAGGAGGCTCGGGCGGCGCGTCGAAGGAGGAGAATGACGGCAGGCGGAGGAGCGGAGGGCGAGCGGCGGCCGGGGAGCGGAGGTGAGGAGGACGGTGGCCGGCGGAGGAGCTCGGGCGGCGCGTCGAGGGCAGCGCGTGGAGCTCGGGCGGCGCGTGGAGGGCGGCGGAGGAGCTCGGGCGCGCCGGAATCGGGCAGCCTGCCGGCGTTGCTCCTGGTCCTTAGTCGTCTGCGCGCGAGATCGAGGATGTGAGGGAGTGGGGGAGGTAGAGCAGTTATAGGGAGACCCTTTGGTCCCGGTTCGGGGCTGGAACCGGGACCAAAGAACCTTTGGTCCCGGTTCCAGCCTCGAACCGGGAGCAAAGGTCATTTTCGGGGGAGCCGCGCAAAGCCACCTTTGGTCCCGGTTTGTGGCTAAAACCGGGACCAAAGGTCCTTTTCAGTATGAAATTTTGTTTCCCGCCTTATTTCATATTGAAGCTATGATCAACCTTGCATAATATTGAATTAATTTATATCTATTCATTTAATTTATATTTATTGAATTAATTTATATCTAATCATTTCATTTATATCTCTTCATTTCATTTATATCTATTCATTTAATTTATATCTATTGAATTAATTTATATCTATCAATTTTTTATGTCCATTATTTTCATTTATATCTATTCATTTAATTTATATCTATTGAACTAATTTATATCTAATCATTTCATTTATATCTATTCATTTAATTTATATCTATTGAATTAATTTATATCTATCAATTTTTTTATATCTATTCATTTCATTTATATCTATTCATTTCATTTATATCTATTGAATTAATTTTGCCATTTTCGATTAAAAAAATGGATTAACTAATATGTCAACGACCGAATACAAATCATTTGTCCTAACCAATGACAACAGTGGATCATTTGTCCTAACCAATGACAATAGTACGGAATGACGACAGTGGATCATTTGTCCTAACAATCTTAGTCATACTCATGCCTAGGCCTATAATACTCGTCCTCGTAGTCATTGATGTCTACACACGCTTCTATTCTTGTAGACAGTGTTGGGCCTCCAAGAGCAGAGGTTTGTAGAACAGCAACAAGTTTCCCTTAAGTGAATCACCCAAGGTTTATCAAACTCAGGGAGGTAGAGGTCAAAGGTATCCCTCTCAAGCAACCCTGCAATCACAATACAAAAAGTCTCTTGTGTCTCCAACACACCCAATACACTTGTCAGATGTATAGGTGCACTAGTTCGGCGAAGAGATAGTGAAATACAAGTAATATGGATGATTATAAGTAGTAATTGCAATCTGAAATAAAATGGCAACAAGCAAACATGTAGCAGAACTTGTTGTAAACGGTGTTTCAATGCTTAAAAACAAGGCCTAGGGATCATACTTTCACTAGTGGTATCTCTCAACATTGCAATCATAATTGAATATAAATATAAGCACTTCACTATGCTACTCTGAACTACTCTCTGGTTGGATAACGAACACTAATTCATTGCGTAGGGATGCAAAAGCACACCTTAAAGTTGCATTCCCAAGTACTAATGAACACCCCACGCTGTCACTGTGAGCATTCATAGGAGGTACTAACACACCACAATTTCATAGAGACATCCACCTCAAATCATAATTCAGCGAACAAGTACTCTGTGAAATATAGCCTAAAAGACCCACACGGTGCACACACTGTCACCTTTACACACGTGGGACAAGGAGTCTCCGGAGATCACATAAGTAAAATCCACTTGAATAGCATAACGACATCTAGAGATTACAAAGCTCATGATCACATATAGATCACATCATGGGAGAGAGAGATGAACCACATAGCTACCGGTACGGCCCTCAGCCCCGAGGGAGAACTACTCCCTCCTCATCATGGGAGTCAGCAACGGCGATGGAGATGGTGGTGGAGTCGATGGAGATGGCTCCGGGGGCACTTCCCCGTCCCGGCAGGGTACCGGAACAGAGACTTCTGTCCCCCGAAACTTGTCGGCGATGGCGGCGGCGCTGCGGATGTTTCTGTGGAATATGACGGATTCTTCTAGGGTTGCTGCATCGGGGGGAATATATAGGCGAAAGGGCAACGTCGGTGGAGGCTCGTGGGTCCCACACCACATGGCCGCGCGGCCAGGGTTTACCCCGCGCGAGGGCATGGTGTGGGAGGCCCACGGCCCTCCTGCACCTCTCCTTCGGCATCGTGTAGTCCATTGAATTATAAGACTGCTGCTTTTTGTCCTTCCAATTCCGAGATATTTCCTTAAGTACTTTTCTGAAACGGGAAAACAGCAGAAAACAGGAACTGGCACTGTGGCATCTTGTTAATAGGTTAGTTCCAGAAAATGCATAAAATGCTATAAGATGTAAACAAAACATGTAGCAAATGGTATGAAAACATGCATGGATCATAAGAAATTATAGATACGTTGGAGACGTATCAGCATCCCCAAGCTTAGTTCTACTCGTCCTCGAGTAGGTAAAACGATAACAAATAATTTCTTAGGAGACATGCTAACTCACAATATAGATCAACATAGCAATGCAAAAGCACATGATGTGAATAAGGTGGTCCAAAACAATTGTCTATAGTTGACATTAAGCAAACAATGATTAACAAATGCTAGCTAAAAGAAGCTAGAACTTTCATGAATCAGCGTGTTGGAGACAAGGAACCATACATAAGGTTTAGAAAGAAGGATAGTAAATTGTGTCTCTAATGTAAAATGTCAATCAATCTCAAAGCATCAAATTCAGTCAATAATAGAAATAGCCAAGCTCAAGTCAAGTGTCCTTAATCCATCCACTTAACTTATCAACTGTTATGTAGTCCACTCAACTAATACAAGCAAGAAGAAGGCTTGTCACCATGAGGTTATGGCAAAGAGAATAATAATGGGGGTTTGGAAGGCTAAAAAAGAAAGGCTCAAACAGTGGAAGAGGTAACCACAAGACAAGAGGAAGTCCCATAGTAGACACTGAATGAGGAGTAGTGATTGCCATGCAACGAATGCACATAGAGCTATATGAGTGGAAGCTCTCCAATGGAACTAGTGGGGTGCATCCAACTTGCTTGCTCATGAAGACCTAGAGCTCACTTGAGGAGGCTCATCGTTGGAATATACAAGCCAAGTTCTATAACGTTGGTCCCCACATAGTTATACTAATGAAGCATGAAAACTCACTACAATGATGTAGGTGCTACTAGCACAAGTGTGGAATAAAAGGATAGTAGTGTTGCCCCCTCTCTCATTTTATATTCCTTTTTTTTCTTTTTCTCTTTTTTGCTTTTTGCTTTTTGAGGCCTTTGTGGCTCTTTTATATTTTTCTCTCATTGGTCTCTTTTGGACTCTTTGATTGGCCACTTTGGACTCTTTTCAATATGCTCATAGGTAGAGGCAACACTCTATTTTACAAGATGATCATCACACTTTTTGGTGTACTCAAAACTCAAAGACTAATACATGGTGTATGGTGGATATGCAAGACCGAGCGTAGTGTGGAAAAAATGTAACACATGTGGAAAACCACGCATCACACTAACTCAAATGGTCAAGCAATACTATATGGTAATGAAGTAAAAATGACATAAAGTCATGTAATGTAAATGATGGATGTTGCATGGCAATGTATCTCGGAACAGCTATGGAAATGCTGTGATAGGTAGATATGGTGGCTGTTTTGAGGAAGATAGTTGGCTTATGTGTAGGAGAACAAGATGAAGATCTCCCACGGGGTTGGATGTACTTGCGAAGTATGCACCAATCTCCATGTGAAAAAGGGCAATGCAAAGTACCGAAGAGGCTAGCAAAATATGGAGGTGGAAGTGCCAAAAACCAAAAACTCACATAGCATGTCGTATATTGCAAACAACTAACAGTATCAAAGTTTTACAAATGGTTAGAGACACCCCGAGAGGGATCGTGGCTGCGACACAAGTGCCCCGTTGGCTTCCCCGGCCGTTGCAGTAACTATACCATTAGAAACTTCTTTTCAACTAAGAGGAAATCACGACACTAAAGCACTATTGACTTAAGTTGTTTTTAGTTCAGAAAAGTACGGCTCCACGCTCTACTAACACATCTTCACTAATCAGCTCTTAACAACATTAACCAACATAATTTAACCATTAGTTATTTTAATACCTCAAAACAATTGAAGAGGAGCAAGTTATCTACACAATGGTCTACAAGACTATGCAGCTTTTCTCTATTTCATACCACTATCACAAGCATAGCATTTTCCAGTCTAACACATCAACCAAGAAACTAAAACAACTCTCTAACAAATAAGAGTGAAACACAAGAGAGCTTAACACAAAGAACTAGCAGCTCTAAACAAGATAACATGCTAAAAGCGAGAGCTTACTAGAAAACAGACAGTAGCTAAGAATACTCAACAAATATAAGCGAAGCACAAGAGTATTCATATGAAAAAGCGGAGCGTGTCTCTCTCCCACACAAGAATGCTAGGATCCAACTTATTAAGCAAACTAAAACACACACTCAAAATAAAAACAGACGCTCCAAGCAAAATACATAAGATGTAGTGGAATAAAAATATAGTATCACTAGAGATGACCTGATAGTTTTTGTCGATGAAGAAGGGGATGCCTTGGGCATCCCCAAGCTTAGATGCTTGATTCTTCTTGAATTTGCTGGGGATGACCCACCGGGCATCCCAAGCTTAGGCTTTTCACTCTTCTTGATCTCATTATATCGTCCCTTTTGCTTACTTGAAAACTTACACCACATCAAACTCAAAGTAATTCTCATTAGAGGGTTAGTGCATAAACCAAAAATTCACAAGTTCTACTGTGACCACAAGCACATCTTAATGCATTATAACATTAGCTACAGCCACTGATGCTCAAAGAATCAAAAGATCCAAATAAACATCGCAAGGGAAGCAATGCACAATAAAAGGCAGAATCTGTCAAAATCTGAACAGTCTGTAAAGACGAATTTTTTCGAGGCACTAGAGTTGCTCAATCGAAAATAACTGAACTAGAAAAAGTTTCATACATATATGAAGATTCAGCACACAAAATCTCAAAGCATTTCGTCGCTTCTGGAATAAATGACGAATTTAAAGGTGACAGACAGAAATCTGTTTCCTGTGCAGAAATCCAAATATAGCAAAAACTTTCTACTAGAGACCTTACTTGGCACAACATTGCAAGAAAATAAAGATACAAAGAAGTTGCTACAGAAGTAAACAAACTTCTTGACTCAAATAAAAGAAAAGATACTAAAATAAAATGATGGGTTGTCTCCCATAAGCGCTTTTCTTTAAAGCCTTTTAGCTAGGCATGGTAATTTTGATGATGCTCACATAAAAATGAGAGTTGAAACATAAAAGAGAGCATCAAGAAGCATATATAAAACATGTTTAAATCTAACACTCTTCCTATGCATAGGAGCCTTGTAATAAAACAAGTCAATGAAGAACAAAGTGACTAGCATAGGAAGGCAAAACAACTTCAAAAATTTCAACATAAAGAGAGGAGACTTAATATTATTGTGATATATGAAATCGTGTCTCCCTCTCTCATAATGACCAGTAGGTCTTAAAGAAACCATCATATAAAAGCAACACAAGAGAAAGCTCAAAATTTTCATCACAAAGAGAGGAAATTTAATAACATGAAGATTTCTATACCCATATTTTCCTCTCTCAAAATAATTTTCAGTGGCATCATGAATAAACTCAACAATATAGCTATCACATAAAGCATTCTTATCATGATCCACATGCATAAAATTATCATTACTCTCCACATAAGCATAATCAATTTCATTAGTAATAGTGGGAGTAAGACAATCACAACCATCATTGTAATCATCATAAATTGCAAGCATAGTATAATCATAATAAACTTTATCCTCCGTAGTAGGTGGCACCAAAATACCACTATCATTATAATCATCATAAATTGGAGGCAAAGTATCATCAAAGAAAATTTTCTCCTCAAAACTTGGGGGACTAAAAAGATCATATTCATAAAAACTAGCTTCCCCAAGCTTAGACTTTTCCATAGCATTAGCAATAATGGTGTTCAAAGAATTCATACTAATAACATTACTACCACTATTATGCAAACAAGCTTCCATATTTTTTTTAATTTTCTCTTCAAAAGCATCATGTCCTAATTCAATATAAAGTTCATAAAGATCCCTAATTTTTTGTTGTTTTCCATTAAGCCTAACTAGTGAAATTAAAAACAAGAACAAAAAGATATAATTGCAGAATCTAAAGGAAATAACTTCGAGCACTCACACAACAGCAAAAATGCTAGAAAATAGCTTAGTAGCCAGATGATGTGAGTACCTTTTACCTTACCTCCCCGGCAACGGCGCCAGAAAATAGCTTCGTTGCCGATAGCTTTGTTGTTGGAGTGTGAGTGCCGCTTACCTTACCTCCCCGGCAACGGCGCCAGAAAATAGCTTCGTTGCCGGATAGCTTTGTTGTTGGAGTGTGAGTGCCGCTTACCTTACCTCCCCGGCAACGGCGCCAGAAAAATAGCTTGATGTCTACACACGCTTCTCTTCTTGTAGACAATGTTGGGCCTCAAAGAGCAGAGGTTTGTAGAACAGCAACAAGTTTCCCTTAAGTGAATCACCCAAGGTTTATCGAACTCAGGGAGGTAGAGGTCAAAGGTATCCCTCTCAAGCAACCCTGCAATCACAATACAAAAAGTCTCTTGTGTCCCCAACACACCCAATACACTTGTCAGATGTATAGGTGCACTAGTTCGGCGAAGAGATAGTGAAATACAAGTAATATGGATGATTATAAGTAGTAATTGCAATCTGATTTTACTTATGTGATCTCCGGAGACTCCTTGTCCCACGTGTGTAAAGGTGACAGTGTGTGCACCGTGTGGGTCTTTAGGCTATATTTCACAGAGTACTTGTTCGCTGAATTATGATTTAAGTTGGATGTCTCTATGAAATTGTGGTGTGTTAGTACCTCCTATGAATGCTCACAGTGACAGCGTGGGGTGTTCATTAGTACTTGGGAATGCAACTTTAAGGTGTGCTTTTGCATCCCTACGCAATGAATTAGTGTTCGTTATCCAACCAGAGAGTAGTTCAGAGTAGCATAGTGAAGTGCTTATATTTATATTCAATTATGATTGCAATGTTGAGAGATACCACTAGTGAAAGTATGATCCCTAGGACTTGTTTCTAAGCATTGAAACACCGTTTACAACAAGTTCTACTACATGTTTGCTTGCTGCCGGTACGGCCCTCAGCCCCGAGGGAGAACTACTCCCTCCTCATCATGGGAGTCAGCAACGGCGATGGAGATGGTGGTGGAGTCGATGGAGATGACTCCGGGGGCACTTCCCGTCCCGGCAGGGTACCGGAACAGAGAATTCTGTCCCCCGAAACTTGTCGGCGATGGCGGCGGCGCTGCGAATGTTTCTGTGGAATGTGACGGATTGTTTTAGGGTTTATGCATCGGGGGCAATATATACGCGAAAGGGCGACGTCGGTGGAGGCTCGTGGGCCCCACACCACATGGCCGCGCGGCCAGGGTGTACCCCGCGCGAGGGCATGGTGTGGGAGGCCCACGACCCTCCTGCACCTCTCCTTCGGGCATCGTGTAGTCCATTGAATTATAAGACTGCTGCTTTTTGTCCCGTCCAATTCCGAGAATATTTCCTTAAGTACTTTTCTGAAACGGGAAAACAGCAGAAAACAGGAACTGGCACTGTGGCATCTTGTTAATAGGTTAGTTCCAGAAAATGCATAAAAATGCTATAAGATGTAAACAAAACATGTAGCAAATGGTATGAAAACAAGCATGGATCATAAGAAATTATAGATACGTTGGAGACGTATCAGTCATCGTCGTCGCTGTCATCGGACGGCGCTCGTGGCTCCAACCTCGACGGGTGAGCACGCCTGGACTGGATGTGAGGGTTGCGCATGCGGGGGTTATCGCCGGCCGTGATGTAGTCCATGACGCTCTAGAGATTCCGGCCACCCCACCACAGCCGACGGCCGGCATCGTTGAAGTTTGAAGGAGGCGGGCCGTCCTCCTCGTACCTGGCGAGCGCCCTCTCACGCCGATCTCACGCCGATTGATGAAGAAGGCGTCCCAAGTCAGATGGTAGTTGGGATGCCAACGGGGATCCATCCGCTGCTCCGGCGTGAGCTCGAGGTAGTAGTGGTTCGTGATGGCCGCCCGGCGCGCCACACCTTGAGGGACTGGAGGGACTGGCACGCCTCCTGCGCTCAGCCACCAGCCGGCGAGGACGCGGTAGCTGGGCGGGCAGGGGTAGTTCGAGGCGTAAAGCGCCTCCGCCTCAGGGTAGGTTAGAGTGGGTACGGTGGAAGCCATGGGAGAGTGATGAGGTTGTAGATATGAGTTTAGATGTGATATTGCAATGGCGGCCAAGCCTACATATATATAGTGAGAAATGGCGGGAAGACGAAGGAGGGAAGCGGTGGAAAGCGCGGGAAGAAGCACACGGATCGTGTGTTTCCTTCGAGCGCTTGTGAGTCGTTGGATCAGAGGTGTGTTTCCTTCGAGCGCCTGTGAGCCGTTGGATCGTGAGCACACGGATCGCGGGTTTCGTTCGAGCGCTTGTGAGCCGTTGGATCAGAGGTGTGTTTCCTTCTAGCGCTTGTGAGCCGTTGGATCAGAGGTTGTGTTTCCTTCTAGCGCTTGTGAGCCGTTGGATCAGAGGTGTGTTTCTTTCGACGCTCCTTTAGTCCCGGTTCCAGCTACCAATCGGGACTAAAAGGTGAAGAGTTTGCCCTATATAAGTACCCACCATGAGGAGGAAGAGGAAGAACAAGAGCACGGCAACAGCAAAAAGATAAGACAATGGACTCCTCTATGCACGAGCTTCTCGAAGATGTCGTTGGGCAGTGACCTATGACATCTTCGAGGGGCTCCGCATAGAAGCGTTCTCTCAGTGCTAAGAGGGTTCTATCTAGAAATCCTTCAGTTCATCGACCGAATACAAATCATTCGGATTCCCTGCATACGTCCTACGGTGCATTTGATATGCGGGCACTCTCTAGCCACCGTAGGACTGTATGCAGGTGAAACCGTGTGTTTTGTTCTATCTAGAAATCCTTCAGTTCGTCGACCGAATACAAATCATTTGGATTCCCTGCATACGTCTTACGGTGAGTTTTCAGAACATAGTTACATAAAAGGTTTAATGCAGTTTCTTTAGAACCAAGTGGTACCAAAAGGAATGGGACATTGTGTGCCAAGTTTGAGAACACTCGTACATAAATTGTTTAATATATTATTACACATAACCAACATCCCCATCTAGCGTATGTGCCTTGCTTATGATCGCTTCTTCGGCCGTAACCATGGAGCATCTTCATTATGTAACGGGATGCTTGGGTCAGTTTTCACTGTGAAGGGCGGAATTTCATCAAACTTATCATAATCTGCTGACATGTCTGTCTTGTCCTCGACTCCCACGATGTTTCTTTTCCCTGAAAGAACTATGCGATGCTTTGCTCATCGTGTGATGTATTACTTTGCTTATTTTTTCTTTTTTTCGGTCTGGAGGACATGTCCTTCACATAAAAAACCTGAGCCACATCATTGGCTAGGACGAATGGTTCATCTCTGTAAGCAAGATTCTTGAAATCCACTGTTGTCATTCCGTATAGCTGGTCTACCTTTACCCCTTATCCATTCATGTTGACCCAACTACAACGAAACAAAGGGACCTTAAAGTAGGTCCATAGTCAAGTTCCGATGTCTCCTCTATGTAACCATAGTATGTGTCCTTTTGCCCATTCTCGTCTGTTGCATCAAAGCGGACACCACTGTTTTGGTTGGTACTCTTTTTATCTTGGGCGATCGTGTAAAATGTATTCCCATTTATCTCGTACCCTTGGAAATTCAATCCAGTCGAAGATGGTGACGCGACCAACAAGTAGAGCTGATCTCCAATAGTGGTGTCATTCATTAGATGTAATCGCAACCAACTGCCGAAAGTCTCCATGTGTTTTTCTTAATCCAGGAGTCAGGCTTCCCTGGGTTTTGGAGCGTACACTATTCTTGTGTACCTCGATATACGGAGCCACGAAGGTGGAACTTTGTAGAACTGTGTAGTGTGCTTGAGTGAAACAATGCCCGTCCCTACATATCATTG
>QRDG01002404.1:161616-200189 GCA_012064385.1 Puccinellia tenuiflora | reverse complement strand
TCAGCCAGCACTCTGCCCTTGATGACCCTGGTGGTGTCAAACTCCAGCTCGAAAGGTTGTAGCTCAATGCCCCAGCCTGCGACGCGATCTGTCGCGTTCGGGTTGTGCAGAACCTGCTCCAGGGGATATGAGGTGACCACCTTGATGGGGTGACCCTGGAAGTAGTGGCGCAGCTTCCTGGAGGCGATGAGGAGCGAGAAGAGGAGCTTTTGCTGCATGGGATAGCGCTCGCGGGCATCCCGCAGCACTGTGCTGACGAAGTACACAGGGTGCTCGACGAGGGCAGTCGTTGGTGAGGTAGCGGCTGGCTCCTCCCCAGGCTCGGTGGAGTCCTTGGCGAGGTTTTCTTGGGGCTGGGGGCCTGACGAGGCTGCTTCCTTGTCGGGGGGTTCTGGGCTTGGCGAGGTGGAGTTCTGCTTGTCGAGGACTGGCTCTTCTCTTTCAGCCACCAAGACCGCGCTTGCCGTCTGAGGAGTGGCTGCAAGGTACAGCTTCAGAGGCTCGCGAGGGCGTGGGGCGACCATGATGGGTGGGCTCGCCAGATATTTCTTCAAGTCCTCAAAGGCCTTTGCTGCTTCGGGGGTCCACTTGAAAGGACCGGACCTCTTCATGATCTTAAAAAATGGCAGCGCCCTCTCGCCGAACTTGGAGATGAAACGGCCAAGGCTGGCCATACATCCCGCTAAGCGTTGCATGTCCTTGAGGCGACGAGGGGGCTGCATCTGCTCTATGGCCTTGATCTTGTCGGGGTTGGCCTCAATGCCGCGGTGGGATACCAGGAACCCGAGGAGCTTGCCTGAAGGGACCCCGAAGACGCACTTGGCGGGGTTCAACTTGATGTTGACCTTGCGCAGATTGGCAAAGGTCTCCTCGAGGTCCTGGATGAGCGTGTCCTTCTCGCGAGTCTTGACGACGATGTCGTCGACGTAGGCCTCTGCATTCCTCCCCATTTGAGCTCCCAAGGCGATCCTCATGAGGCGCTGGAAAGTGGCGCCAGCGTTTTTCAGACCGAAGGGCATACAGACGTAGCAAAACACACCGCAAGGGGTGAGAAATGCTGTCTTCTCCTCGTCCTCCTTCGCTATCTTGATCTGGTGATAACCAGAGAAGGCATCCAGAAAACAGAGGAGTGCGCAGCCGGCGGTGGAGTCTACGATCTGGTCGATCCTCGGGAGGGGATAGGGGTCCTTGGGGCAGGCCTTGTTGAGGTCGGTGAAGTCGATGCAGAGGCGGCTCCCTCCGGTGTGCTTGGGGACGACCACACCATTGGCGAGCCAAGTGGGGTGGACCACTTCCTTGATGATGCTGGCCTTCTTCAGCTTGTCTACTTCCTTGACGATGAAGTCTTGCTTCTCTGGCGCTTGGCGCCGCGTGGTTTGCTTGACGGGGCGTGCGTTTGGGCACACGGCTAAGTGGTGCTCGTTCACCTCCCTCGGTACTCCGGACATATCTGACGGTGTCCAGGAGAACATGTCAGACTTTGCCCTGAGGAAGGCGACGAGCGCGCTTTCCTATTTGGGAGGCAGGTTGGCGCCGATGGTGACGCAAGCCGCCGAGCCACTCGCCTCCAGAGACACCTGTTTTGTCGCGGCCTTCTCCTGAGAGAACAGCTGCTTCTTCTTCGCGGGGGGCCTCGGGAGGGGTTCCTCGTCCTCGTCGGCGGGTGACGCCACCGCGGCAGCCTTGTAGGCCGCCTGCGCAGCGTACAGGGCGTCCGAGACCACGCCGCGGATGACAATGGTGCCACCCGAGCCAGGGAGCTTGACAAGGTTGTAGGCGTGGTGGGTCACCGCCATGAATTTGGCGAGGGCGGGGTAGCCGAGTATGGCGTTGTAGGGTAGGCCGATGTGCGCGACGTCGAAGTCGATCAGCTCGGTGCGGTAGTTGGCCTGGGTGCCGAAAGTGACGGCGAGCCTCACCTGCCCCAAAGGGGTGGTGAGACCCTCTGTCACTCCCGAGAAGGGCCTGGTAGGCATGAGCCGCTCGTAGGGCACCTGCAGCTTCTCGAATGTCTCGACGGAGATGACGTTGAGGCCAGCACCCCCATCAATGAGCGTCTTAGAGACGGCGATATTGTTGATGGTGGGGGTGCAGACCAACGGGATGGTGCCAACGGTTGAAGTGGACTTGGGGTGGTCGCCGGAGTCGAAAGTAATGGGGCACTAGGACCACTTGAGGGGCCTGGAGGCCTCGACTCCAGGAAGGGCTGCTGCGACCTCACGAGCGAGTTGCTTGAAGTGGCGGTTGGAGCGAGGGGCCTGAGCCCCGCCAAGGATGCAAGCGGCTCCACGAGGTACCTGGTAGCCTTCGTCAGCCTCGGCAGGCAGGTTGTCATTTGCGGGCTGGGCAGCGTTGGCCTGGGGGTTCTGCTGGTAGTTGTCGTTGTAGGTGGCTAACAATGGCTACTTGCTAGTCTTTAGATCTAGGGTTAGGGTTTGCTAGAGCTGCACCAACCGAAGATCGAACCCTGGCCCAGTGTCGAACCAGGAATCGAACCCCTTGCTTGGGCGTGCTCCTCCTCCTTTTATAGGCGCCCTGGGCCTCTTCTGCCCAAACATTTGGGCGGGAAGGGCTACCACATGGCGACGAAGGAGGAGGCGCGGCGCACCGTAAAGGTGAGGTCTACCATAAAGGTAAAGCTCGTGGACCGCGTCCACGACAGGGGAACGGCGTCACCAAAGCTGAAAAGGGGCACCGACCAGCTGGACAGTGGGCTGGCGCTTGCCGAGGTGGGAGGTGACCCACGGTGACGTCGTCCTTGGAGCGTAGCTGCAGACTGTTCCCCTTGTCACCAAAGAGGCAATACTCGTTGTCCGCTTTGCTTGGCTCCGCTTTGTTGACTGCTTTATACATGGAAACGGCAACTGCGGCGTTGTCGTCATCGCGCGTAGGCACGCGCGTCACGCTGCACACGGCGCAGAGCCCATGTGCGCTCTGCCGCGGGGGCAGAGATGGCTTCACGGAGGAAGCGCTTCGCGAGGCGAAAAGCCTCGCCAAGCCCTTCAGCTTGGTCCTTGGCAGAATTGCGGGCGGCGAGGGAGACGCCTTGTCGAGGAGCGATCCCTCGCCGAGGGAAAGAAACCTTGGCGAAGAGAAAAACCCTTCGCGAGGGGAGAAATCCTCGCGAAGCTCGCCAGGCTTGGAGAGCCTGGTCCTTAGCGAAAATCATCCGGAGAATCTCGTGGGCCCTGGCAGGCCGGCCCGTGGTACCCTGGTTTCCACTGTGCCGACAATTACCATGGCAGTTTTTCTTCGGAAGAAGGGCAATGGAAAGAAGACCGAAGAGAGGAAGGCCACGAGGCCCAAATGGGGTGGGCCCACGCGGCCAGGTATAGGGGGCGCGTGGGACCCACCAAACGGGGCCTCGGGCACTTCCTCGCCTGGGGCTTTTTATGTACGCCTTCGTCTTCCCCCAAAAAGGACGCCCTAATTTTTCCCGAATTATCTGAGGCCGTGGCGGCGGCGGAGCTCCTGATTCTCTCCGAAGGGGGTCAGATCCTGTTGCTCCGGAGCTCCGAAGAGGGGGAAATCATCGCCATCGTCATCACCTCTCCTCCTTGGCGTGGGAGGAGGCCTCTACATCAAGTCCATCACCAAGTCCATCACCATCTCCATCGTCATCTCCGTGATCCACTCCGTTCCCCTCATAGTTTGAGAGTTGCTATACCCTAGATCATTGTCTTGTGCTCCTATTCATGTTTGTGATTGGGTACTTGTCATTATTTGGTGGTGAAGTATTTATTTCAGATTGTGTTGAACCCTTTATGCCACTGATTATGATCATGTTTGCAGTGGCGGAGCTTGGGCCGATTTCTTGGGGGGGCAAATGGGCTGGGGGGGCTAAAATATGAGGTCCAGGCTGATTTTCCCTGGAAAATGGGCCAAATACCTGTAAAAAATAAGCTGCATCTTCGTGGGCTGGGGGGGCGACGGCCCAGGTTCGCCCCCACTAAGCTCCGCCAGTGCATGTTTGCACATTGTGAGTAGTTCCCATATGTTCCTAAGGGCATAGGATGAATTGAAAATGATTTATATATAACATGTGTTGGTATTTTGTTAAGAGTTTATCTTCTATGTGATTCTATGATGGTGTTGTGCGAATGTCGACTGCACAACACTTCACCTATAAAGGCTCATAGGAGAACAACGTAGTGTAATGAATTGAGGAAGACTTGGGAGGACAAGTAAGCCTAAGACGGAGTCATGCAGTTATATTATGTGGGTAGTAGTGTCGGGGACCTTAGAGTGTAATGCTATGGTGGGACTTTGTGTCTTAATAATTCTTGTGCAGTCATTTAATTGGCTACATGATCCATCATAAGGGGTTGTAGATTATTTATTTAGCTATGCCGAGTTATGGCTCCGCCCCAAGAAGATTAAAACTTGACAAGATATGCAACGTGTTGTTTAATAAATCTCTATGCCTAGTGATATCCATGCCGCCCTCGGGAACGCTTTCCACATATAAGTTACACACCATTTGAGCTTGTCCTCTTGCCACATAGAGGATTGGGCTTTCAACTGTTACTATTTACTTTCGACATTTTTATTATCTTTGCAATCATACAACTGAAAATCCCAAAAACATTTGCATATTTCATTGCTTTATTGATCATTGTTTCTAACCAATACCTTCAGCTCCTCGTGGGTTCGACAACCTTTTCTAATTGAAAGGTACTACAATTGATCTCCTGCACTTGGGAGTCATCAAGATACTTTTCTGGCGCCGTTGCCGGGGAGCGTAGCGCTATTGGTAAGAAGTTTGGTAAGGAAACTTGAAAGCTGAATTATATTTGCTGTTTTATCGCATTGATACTGTGGCATTTAAGAATCGTTCCTCGTTGCACCTTGCTCTATATGAAAGTGCTTATGCCACTACTGCTAAAGTGGTTGAAACTGCTGTGTCTAAGATACCTGAAGTGGGATTTAAAATTCCCACTGGCCATGTTGAAAGAGTTACGAAGAATATATTTTTAGGGGATGGAACTAAGCCTGCACGTGAACACATTGAAATGATTGAAGAAATATGTGGCTTATTTAGGATTCCTGGTATTTCTGAGGACTATGTGAAAAGGAAGCTATTATTTATGTCTTTATCTGGTAATGCTTGTATTTGGTTCAGGTCTTTGGATGAAGGAGCCACTACTGAATGGAGTCTATTGAGTAAGATTTTCTTTCTTAAATATTTTACTCCTAGAGAAGCTTATGAGAGACGCTTCTATATATTTAATTTCTGGCCACATCTGGGAGAGAGTATTACTCAAGCTTGGGGGAGACTGAAGGCACTCCTTCGTGAGAATCCTTGTCATGATCTTACAAAGAAATTTATATTGATAAACTTTTATGTGAGGCTACCTATGAAGCATAAGGAAATTCTGGACAATTCATCTGGTAGGAGTTTTACAAATAATACTGCAGAAGAAGCATGGAACCTATTGGAAACTATTTCTGAAAATACTGGACACTGGGAACTTGATAAAGGTAATGAACCTTATTTTGATTTTGGATATTCATGTGTGGAGAGCTTCTATACTTCCATCTTGTTTAAAAATATGAGTGATACATTTAATATTGATCCTTATGTTATACTTGAAATAGCTAAATCTTTTGCTGAGCATATCTGTATTCCTAAAAGTGGGTTTGAAACTTATGTTGAACCTGTTAAACAGTCTATTGTTATTCCTAAAGTTATTAAACAGATAGAGCCAGTGTCATCTGTGAGAATTGAGGAGTATGTTGAGCCACCCCCATATCCGAACCAAGTTAAGAAAAAATTACTTATTGCTGTTACTAACAAGAGTAAAAGAAGATGTCCTCAGCCATATGAACAGGTGGAAGTCAATACTCAAATTTCTGTTATCAAACAATTAAATGAAGAAGATCATGTCGATGTTTATCTATGTGAAGACGCTACTAAAATTATCAGAGGTAATTCGGCCAAGGTGGGAAAACCTATAATATCATGCTCTATTGGGACTTCAAGTTATCATGGTCTATGTGATATTGGGTCAAGCATTAGTGTCATTCCATATTCTCTCTATCTTGAAATCAAGCCTGATATTGATCCTATTGTTATGGAAGAGACAGGTATGACGATTCAACTTGCTAATAAAGAATATATTAGTCCTTTTGGAATTGTTAGAGATGTTGAAGTTCTAGTTGGTAAAATAAAATATCATGCTGATTTTATTGTGCTTGGTTGCCCTCAAGATTCATTTTGTCCTATCATTTTTGGTAGACCCTTCTTGCGTACTGTTGGAGCTAAAATTAATTTGCTTAAAGAGAAAGTGGTTATTAAATGTGATAATGGAAGACTTGAGTTCAACTTTTCCAAATTTGCCGATAAACATGTTGTGAAAGAGCCAATCTCTGAAGATATAATTGAAGCCCTTGCTCATATAGCTGTAGCTTCAATAGATGTTGTAGAACGTTATATGCTTAATCAAGATGAATCATTTAATAATGAGGAAAAAGAGGCTCTGGAACAAATATTATGGCAACAACCACCACATTTACAGTTGCATATCTCGCCTGATAACTTAGGAGTGTTACCACCACCTAAAGGGGATCCTAGTTTTGAATTGAAACATTTGCCTAACAACCTGAAATATGCATACTTAGATGATAAGAACATATATCCTGTCATTATTAGTGCTAACCTTTCAGCTGAAGAAGAAGAGAAACTACTTGATGTGCTAAAAGCTCATCGACCAGCTATTGGATACTCTCTTGATGATCTTAAAGGTATAAGCCCAGCTCTATGTATGCATAAAATCAATTTGGAAGAGGATGCAAAACCTGTTGTTGATTATCAACGCCGTCTCCATCCAAAAATGAAAGAAGTGGTAAGAAAAGAGGTAATAAGACTCATGGAAGCTGGTATCATTTATCCTATAGCTGATAGTAAGTGGGTTAGTCATGTCCATTGTGTTCCTAAAAAGGGTGGAATGACTGTTGTTCCAAATGATGAGAATGAACTTGTGGCTCAGCGTACTGTTATTGGTTATAGGATGTGCATTGATTACAGGAAATTAAACAAAGCAACTAGAAAATATCATTACCCATTGCCATTTATTGATCAAATGTTAGAAAGGTTATCTAAACACTCTCACTTTTGTTATCTAGATGGTTATTCAGGTTTCTCACAAATTCTTGTCCATAAGGACGATCAAGAAAAGACCACTTTTACTTGCCCATTTGGTACATTTGCTTATAGAAGAATGCCGTTCGGTTTATGTAATGCTCCTGCTACTTTTCAAAGATCCATGAATGCTATATTTGCTGATTATATTGAAAAGATAATGGAAGTCTTTATGGACGATTTTTCTGTGTATGGTACTTCTTTCGATAATTGCTTGTTCAATCTTAACAAAGTTTTGCAGCATTGTGAAGATCAACATCTAGTTCTCAATTGGGAGAAGTGTCACTTCATGGTTACCGAAGGGATTGTTCTAGGACATAAGATTTCTGGAGATGGAATAGAAGTTGATCCAGCCAAGATAGAAGCTATTGAGAAGCTACCATACCCAAAGGATATAAAAGGTATAAGAAGTTTTCTTGGGCATGTAGGTTTTTACCGTAGGTTCATTAAGGATTTCTCCAAAATATCAAAACCTCTAACCAATCATTTGCAAAAGGATGTTCATTTCTCTTTTAATAATGATTGCATTGAATCTTTTAATATTTTGAAGAATGCTTTAATAACTGCTCCTATTATTCAACCTCCTGATTGGAAATTGCCCTTTGAAATTATGTGTGATGCTAGTGATTATGCAGTTAGGGCTGTTTTGGGTCAAAGGGTTGATAAGAAACTGAATGTTATTTATTATGCTAGTAGAACACTTGATGCTGCCCAAAGAAATTATGCTACAACTGAAAAAGAATTTTTAGCAGTACTATTTGCTTGTGACAAGTTTAGACCTTATATTACTGATTCAAAAGTCACAATACACACTGATCATTCTGCTATTAAATACTTGATGAACAAGAAAGATGCTAAGCCTAGATTGATAAGATGGGTACTTTTATTGCAAGAATTTGATTTACACATTGTTGATAGGAAAGGAGAAGATAACCAAGTAGCCGATCATCTCTCTAGAATGGAAAATATACCTGATAATCCTATTCCTATTAATGATAGCTTTGTTAATGAACAACTTGCAATTGTTAATGTATCCAGTGTTAAGGCTGCATCTCCTTGGTTCGCTAATTATGCAAATTTTATTTTTGGAAAAGTATTACCTCCACACTTTACTTATCAACAAAGAAAGAGATTCTTTTATGATCTTAGACATTATTTTTGGGATAATCCTTTCCTTTATAAGAAAAGTGTAGATGGTATTATTAGACGTTGTATACCTGAGCATGAACAACAGGCTATAATAAGAGATTGTCATGATAGTCCCTATGGAGGGCATCATGCAGGAGATCGCACAGCAGCAAAGGTATCACAATCTGGTTTCTATTAGCCTACTTTATTTAAAGATTGCCATGAATATGTTAAATCTTGTGATAAATGTCAAAGAGTAGGAAATATTAGTAGGAGAAATGAAATGCCTATGAATTATTCTCTACCACTTGAACCATTTGATGTGTGGGGTTTTGACTTTATGGGACCTTTCCCAGCCTCAAAGACAAAGCATACTCATATTTTGGTTGCAGTGGACTATGTTACAAAGTGGGTGGAGGCAATTCCAACCAAAAGTGCAGATCATGCCACAGCAATGAAAATGCTCAAGGACATCATTTTCCCAAGGTTTGGTGTTCCTAGGTTTTTAATTACTGATGCTGGCTCTCATTTCATACATGGTGTTTTTAGGAAAGCATTGGCAAAATATGATGTTAACCATAGAATTGCGTCTCCATATCACCCTCAAACAAGTGGACAAGTTGAATTAAGTAATAGGGAAATTAAACTCATTTTGGAAAAGACAGTAAATAAGTCTAGGTCTGATTGGCCACTTAAAATTAATGATGCATTATGGGCTTATAGAACTGCCTTTAAAAATCCTATGGGAATGTCCCCTTATAAAATGGTCTATGGAAAAGCTTGTCATTTACCTGTTGAATTAGAACATAAAGCTAGATGGGCTATTAAACAATTAAACTTTGACCTTAAGTCTGCAGGAGAGAAAAGAATCCTTGATTTAAACCTGCTAGATGAATGGAGGAATGAAGCCTATGAAAATGCTAAAATGTTTAAAGAGAAAGTTAAGATTTGGCATGACAAGAAGATTAAGAGAAAAAAATTCAAAGTAGGAGATCAAGTTCTATTATACAACTCTCGTTTCAAGTTTTCTGCAGGGAAGCTAGCCTCAAAATGGCAGGGACCATTAGTCATACAGGAAGTGTATCGTTCAGGAGCTATCCGTCTTTACGGTGATATGAAAGGTAAACCTCATGTGGTCAATGGACAACGTCTTAAACATTATATTGCAGGAAAAAGCTTCATTGGAACGGTGGAAACATTGAATTTACAAACACCGGAAGAAATAATAGAAGGGGGTCGAGCAGTTTCAGCAACCCCAAATCAATAAAAGGTAACTTTTGTATTGGAAAGTTTCTCGGAATTACGAAATTTTATGGAAGTCATTTTTTATGGAAATTAACGTGTGGGGCAAGAAAACTTGACGAAACGGAGTCCCGAGGAGGGAAAGAGGTGGCCCCACGCGGCCAAGTACAGGGGCCGCGTGGGCCCACTCCTTTTCCACCTCGGAGACCCTTTTCGCCCCATTTTCGACCCCGACGCTCAGTCTTGACCTAAAAACCCTCAATATATACCCCTCTCCGATGATCTAATCTCACACTGAGCGTTCTCGAGCGATCTTTGTTTCTTGCTGTCTCTATTTGCTAGGTTTTAGCCATGTCTTGCTCTGGATCCAATCTAGATGGGGAGAGCTCTACCAAGGAGGGTGTTGTGAACCACTACCTCAACTCCGTGATGGCGCCTCAGAAGACCATGTGCTTCAAGGAAGGGGTGATGCTCGTGCAGGAGGTGAAGTCTCCCAAGACCACCGGTACCGTGGAGGAAAGACTGGACGAGCTGGAAGACAAGACCTTCAGGTATGGGACTGTGGTTTACCGCAGCCTTGATGCTCATCACTTCATGAACCTGGAGTTGGAGAAGAAGGTTGAAGAGTACAAGAAGAGACTTGAAGATCTGGAAGATAGGTACAAGTACGTCATCGACAAGTTAGAGAAGATCCAGTGCTTCATGTGGGATGTAGAAAACCAGAACTGCGAGTATGAAGAACGCTTTAAGAAGATTGCAGCAGCTGCCACCCTCAGGTATAATGATCCACCTACATCTTTCCGTGATGGAAGACCCTTCCCATGAAAGATGGTTGAATGGGAGGAAGAATACGAGTAGAAGGAGGCTACATCAAAGGAGGGTCTGGTAGAACGTCAAGCTTGGGGGAGTTCCACCTAGTCTCTATCTTTATTAGTCTCTTTTATCTATCTAGTCAAGGTGTGTTTTGCTTTTATCGTTTAGTTATCAATTTCATTTAGGCTTGTGTGAGTTCATAGAGCATTATCATGTTTCCCTATCTTGTGGATTATCAATGAATATTAAAGTGTGGTGTCATCCATGGGTCTCTTGTTTTGGAGATTTGTGGGTAACACTCAAGCAAATGAGCATGCCATATTTAGAGGTTTCAATCACATCTTGCCTTGGACTTAATTAACTTGAGTACGTTGGACAACTGTAGAATTATATCATCAAAATATCAAATAATAAACATGAACCATTGTGATCAATATTATGATGATAGTGGCTTGATAAATATTTAAGGTTGGGAGTTAGCCCATATGTGCTGTCACATGCAAAGCTTTCAACATGTTCCATCATTTATTCAGTTGATATCATGTACTTTTGTTTATGGATGCCTATCATGGTGAAATAATGTGGAAATAGAGTAAGTTTAAATGAGTTTGTATAAATGGTTAGAGAGAAACCTGGGCCGCTAATCTAAGCCATGCATCATTCATGGTGGAAATTTACTTACATGCTATTTTGAACTTTCTGTGATACACCCTACAATAAAAAGCTATATCAAGTGGTAAATAAAAAGGGTGTTGAGGTTGTTCATTATGTTTGTTTGTCTTGTTGTTTTGATGTGGGCTTGATCCATATCATGGGACAAGAGGTACCCCAGTTGAGGCTCTTGATAATACCATTATTACTTACAATGATAGATAACTTAAACTTGCTTTGTTTCCCAAGATGAGTAATCATGGTGTAGGTACTTGTATTCAAGGGGCATGAGACATCTAACCTTCACTTTATCAAGGCCACTACTCATATTTGCTTTCACATTTAACTCTAATCATTCAAATGCTTGCCATAAAGAGCAAAAGCATGGGAAAAGGAGTATGAGTCAGTTGTCCAACGTACAATTGTTATTTGCTTTCAAAAGTAAGGGGAGATTCTTAGAGCTTCTACTTATGTTGCCCTCATGTGTATGAGTTTTAGTTCATTAATCTTACATTGCAATTGAATATGATGATGATAGAATGCCCGTATTTATTTATCAACCATAAGTGCATCGATGCATGTAATGATCTATGTCCTTACTTACTCAAGGATGAGTAAAGGTTTAAGCTTGGGGGAGTTGATACGTGCATTTTATATCATCATTTTTATACCTTATATTATCATATGGGAATGTTATATGCACTGTTATATCAACGTTTTGCATGTTTTAGATGATTTATGGGACTTTCATACAAAGTCCCTATTTTTGGTATTTAATATCTGGGAGGCAGAATACCCCCTTTTCTTGTCTTTATTGTTTCAGGAGTTTCGCGAACCCAAATAATTAAAGGAAAAATACCACGGCAGTTTTTCTTCGGAAGAAGGGCAATGGAAAGAAGACCAAAGAGAGGAAGGCCACGAGGCCCAAATGGGGTGGGCCCACGCGTCCAGGTACAGGGGCCACGTGGGACCCACCAAACGGGGCCTCGGGCACTTCCTCGCCTGGGGCTTTTTATGTACGCCTTCGTCTTCCCCGAAAAAGGACGCCCTAATTTTTCCCGAATTATCTGAGGCCGTGGCGGTGGCGGAGCTCCTGATTCTCTCCGAAGGGGGTCAGATCCTGCTGCTCCGGAGCTCCGAAGAGGGGGAAATCATCGCCATCATCATCACCTCTCCTCCTTGGCATGGGAGGAGGCCTCTACATCAAGTCCATCACCAAGTCCATCACCATCTCCATCGTCATCTCTATGATCCACTCCGTTCCCCTCATAGTTTGAGAGTTACTATACCCTAGATCATTGTCTTGTGCTCCTATTCATGTTTGTGATTGGGTACTTGTCATTATTTGGTGGTGAAGTATTTATTTCAGATTGTGTTGAACCCTTTATGCCACTTATTATGATCATGTTTGCACGTTGTGAGTAGTTCCCATATGTTCCTGAGGGCATAGGATGAATTGGCAATGATTTATATATAACATGTGTTGGTATTTTGTCAAGAGTTTATCTTCTATGTGATTCTATGATGGTGTTGTGCGAACGTCGACTGCACAACACTTCACCTATAAGGGCTCATAGGAGAACAACGTAGTGTAATGAATTGAGTAAGACTTGGGAGGACAAGTAAGCCTAAGACAGAGTCATGCAGTTATATTATGTGGGTAGTAGTGTCGGGGACCTTAGAGTGTAATGCTATGGTGGGACTTTGTGTCTTAATAATTCTTGTGCAGTCATTTAATTGGCTACATGATCCATCATAAGGGGTTGTAGATTATTTATTTAGCTTTGCCTAGTTATGGCTCCGCCCCAAGAAGATTAAAACTTGACAAGATATGCAACGTGTTGTTTAATAAATCTCTATGCCTAGTGATATCCATGCTGCCCTCGGGAACGCTTTCCACATATAAGTTACACACCATTTGAGCTTGTCCTCTTGCCACATAGAGGATTGGGCTTTCAACTGTTACTATTTACTTTCGACATTTTTATTATATTTGCAATCATACAACTGAAAATCCCAAAAACATTTGCATCTTTCATTGCTTTATTTATCATTCTTTCTAACCAATACCTTCAGCTCCTCGTGGGTTCGACAACCTTTTTTAATTGAAAGGTACTACAATTGATCTCCTGCACTTGGGAGTCATCAATATGCTAGAGTTGCTGTTTTATCGATTAGGAAACCCACCAGATGGGGGATGGAGTTTTGGCATTCAGGTGCATATACTCTCGCTATCTGGACCACAAAAATGTGCTCAAAGATTCGTGTTGGACGGACGCGACTAGCGAGCTGCCGCGGTACAATAAGCTAAGCATGCTACGGATTTTGCTCTTCTACTTTGCATGCATGCAACTAGTGACATAGCCATGACATCATCAAAGATTCTTTTGCTTTGGAACTTTAGAAAGTTTTATCTCTTCAACGCTGACCCGATTGCCATTCCGTTTTCACCGTTGGCTTAGTCGCGACGAGATCTTCGAAACTAGATCACATGTTAATATATTTGAAAACTTTTATTTTTTGTCCGTACTTGCCAAACCGTTCTCACATACTTGCCAGGTTATGCATTACTAAGTTGCCAGACTGAAATAACTTAGTTGCCAACCTCATATATGTCATTCTATATCGTTTTAAGGTTTCATTATATTACTTTTGTGGGATAATACCATCCATTAGATGTTAAAAAACATTTCAAGGCATACTTAGTACTTTGCATGTCATTATAACGTCCAAAAGCATAAAAAAAAGTTGTCCGGCAACTATGCATAGTTACCGTGGGAAGTCTTTGATGCTAGTCCGGCAATAAGGCACCATATACCGGCAACTAGTGTGTCAAAAAAAAATATCGTCGAAACATAGCAACATGTGATCTAGTTTTGAAGCCCTCATCGATACGAACTCAACGGTATAAACGGATTGATAATCGGACTTTCGGTTTAGGAGACAAACCATTTTAAATTTTTAGATTTAGCATTTAATGTGATGATGTCAGCATGAGGTAGTAGCATGCACGTGGTCTGGCTATAAGGCAATTCCGCATGCAACATCTGCCGCACCGGAAGAACAATTTGCATGCGTGTGCCCATTAGATTATCCGCAGAATAATAAGGTTGATACGGGGTGTAGTAATTGCTTACACAGAGCCCGTATTTATTTGCATACGACAGTGTGATGTCAGGAACGAACCCGTGACGGAGCCGATCTGGATGCGTTTGAGCCCGTAACGCAACTGTTGTGGACCGATTGTACAGATGGTGGTCTGCTATCTGGACCATGGTCCTCCTTTGTTATCCTCAACTTGCTAAATGCCCGTGCGTTGCTACGGATTTAAAAAATACTAATGACATAATCATTCTAATTCTGTAATGTGTTTTGACGACATCTGGTTTGCAATGACAATGTTTTTATCACCTTTTTCTTTGACCACAAAAAAGATAACACTTGTACATATATGGTGTACAACTGAGCATAACAAACTAATACAATAATAACAATTTATCTCGTGGCACTTGAAAATAATGCATAACCTTGTAACCCATTAGGATGTGATTCAATAGCTCATTCTTAAGAGTAACTACTCATTCATAAATTTATATTCTCATACAAAATTTTTAAATTATAATTGGCAAACCGACATCGGTTGTACAACATAATGTTAGCTCATGGCAAACCATGTGCAACATTCGCACATTTGTCGATTGAGCTCAACAAAAAGAATACCGGAGAGCTTCAACACTTATATTTGCAGCAAGCCACCGATTGAACTTTTAGTTGACAGTATGCCTACCAGCTCCCTTCTCTTGTCATCTTCTCCACTGTTGGGTATAAGAATTAACCTACATATGACGGCACACCATAGCTTGTCAACAAAGAGAACTGTAGCTTTCTCAACAACTACAATGGCAACACTTTTCACTCAACATTGGAAGAGGATTGAAGCATAACACTACCTCCGTCCCAAAAAGGATGCCATTTTTTTTGTCTAAATTTGAATGTATATAGACATTAAATAGTGTCTAGATACATTCAAATTTAGACAAAGAAATGACATCCTTTCTTGGATGGAGGGAGTACATCTGTTCATGAGAATATAAGGTGCACTTACCTATATGACTTGAGAATATCATGCCATGCATGAATTCATAAGCCCTACAGTTTTTTACCTTGACACCATGACGAACAATGGTATGACATTTTAACTTCTCTATAAATTAGCATGGATACTTAGCAAATTACAAAGCTTTGTGTGGAAATTTTAGATAAACATTGAACAAGAGAAGCTTATCTTATGGACATGGTGTTTTGGCTCATGGGTCTACATGCACCCGTTGTGGAAAATGCATTTTAACCGAATTTAAAAATATCAAAAAAATTCAAACATTTTATTTGGATGTACATATGAACATTCTATATTCGCACCAAAAAGTTTTGCGAAAAGACATTTTCTATGCCCGGTGCAAAAAGACCTTCCATCAACACCCCCCGTGCAGGAGGTACTTGCCTTAGTTCTCTACAATGTCTGCGCTGCCTTTGTTGCCCCCACCACCCGCTAAAAGCTGTGATGGTTTAGCGGCAACTCTCCTTTGAAACAGATTTGTACTGTCGGCTTTGTATTATAATGAACATTTAGATACTAAAACTTGAAAAGTAGTTGAGAGAATATTAGTTTAACACCACCATCTCAATATTATTATACTATGATACTCTCTCTGATCATTTTTAGAGACCAACTTGCATGATACGAAATATTACTTGAATGCTGTTGATGGATCGAGCTCAATCGCTGCTGGGTCAGCTGAGGAACAAGGTCACGATGGAGGTGGTCAGAGTTTTCTGGAAAAGTCTCTCTCATTCTTTCATTCCTTCAGCAAAGCTATATACAAGATCCTCTTTACTCTTTACCCCCTCTACAACCCACACATTACAACTAAGGACTCACAACACTCCCCCTCAAGATGGGGCAAATATATCTATGAGACCCATCTTGTTACATAGTTTTTCGAACACTAAGACACTCACACCTTTGGTTAATACATCAGCAAGTTGATCTACAGTTTTGACAAACCCAACTTGAAGTGTTCCCTCATCTAACTTTTCTCTGATGAAGTGTCTATCAATTCCAACATGCTTTGTCCTGTCATGGTGGACAGGATTATTTATCAATTTGATAGTGGCCTGATTATCACAATATAGTTGCAGAGGTGTATTATCACATAACCTGAGTTCAGCTAGCAAGAGTTTCAGCCACATTAACTCACACAAGCCTGAGTCCATTGCCCTAAACTCCGCTTCTGCTGTAGACCGTGCAACCACACTCTGTTTTTTACTCCTCCAGCTGACCAGATTTCCACCTACAAACATACAGTAACCCGATGTGGACCTCCTATCGTCCAAGCATCCTGCCCAATCAGCATCGGTGTATCCTTCTACTCTCAAATGTCCATGATTTGAGAATAAGATGCCTTTTCCCGGACAACCTTTGAGATACCACAGAATTCTATTCACAACATTCATATGACCAGACCTAGGATCATGCATGTATCTGCTTACTATGCTCACCGCATATGCTATATCCGGCCTTGTGTGTGATAAATAGATTAGGCGCCCAACTAATCTTTGATACCCCCCCTTATCTATAGGATCACCAGAGTCTGCTATAATCCCATGGTTCTGTTCAATTGGTGTACTAGCTGGTCTACACTCAAGCATCCCAGTTTCAGCAAGTAAATCAAGAACATACTTTCGCTGTGATAGATAAATACCTTGGGCACCATATGCAACTTCTATTCCCAGGAAGTAATGTAGATATCCCAGGTCTTTAACTTCGAATGATTTTGCCAAAGTCTTCTTTAGACACCTGATTTCTTCATCATCATTTCCTGTAATCACAATGTCATCAACATAGACGGCAAGTAAAGTAATCTTGCCACTACGGTGCTTAAAGAAAAGAGTGTGGTCTGCATTGCTTTGCTGATATCCCAGGAAGCAAATCTCCTTACGTAATCTCCCAAACCACCCTCTCGGTGACTGTTTGAGGCCATAAAGAGATTTTTTCAACCTGCACACTTTACCCTCAGTTTCATTACTATTGAATCCTGGGGGAATAGCCATATAGACTTCTTCTTGTAGATCTCCATGAAGAAATGCATTTTTAACATCCAATTGAAATAGTTTCCACTTGCGGTTTGCTGCTATTGATATCATTGTTCTAATGGTATTCATTTTTGCTACTGGAGCAAAAGTTTCATCATAATCCACCCCATAAGTTTGGCTATATCCTTTGGCCACTAGTCTGGCTTTGTACCTTTCTACTTTCCCTTCAGGTGTTTGCTTCATAGTGAACACCCACTTACAACCCACAATTTTCTTTCCTACAGGGACTGTGGTAAGAACCCATGTATTATTTTTATCAAGTGCTGACATTTCTTCTAGCATTGCTGCTCTCCACCTAGGATCTTTCTTTGCTTCTTGCCAATCACGAGGTATAGAAGCTGCGGAGTCTAGATCAGCTATAAATGATTTATATTCAGGACCAACCAATGAGTATGAAACATGATTGGAGACGACATATTGGGACAATTTTGAGGGCAAATTTCCTACGGTATTGCGAGGTTGCTTTCTATGTGCAATAGGGACATCTAGGTCCTCATATCGAGGGGGCAATATACCTTCATGTGAAGTTGAATCATGCAAGTCGACTTGTACCTGGGACTCGGAATTATGTCCCAGAGGTGGGAGTTGTTCTCCTTGAGCTTGTTTCTCTCCAGTCTTGTGCCTTCGTGTATACACTTGTGGATTCTGCTCTTCATTTGGTTTTGACCACCGTAAATCCCTATTAATTGAGCCTTGTGGCTCCCCCTCTTCATGTACTTCCTTGATCTCTATTGTGTTCATGTCTTCAGTTGGTATCGCTCCAATCACCATCTCACGGGATGCTTCATGATTTTCTTTCTCCACCTTATCATCCCCTATCTCGCAATCTGAACCAGAAATATTGTTAGACAATAAATCGGGGAATACCTCAGTCAAATCAGTTGGCTCCCCATAAAATGGTTCATGCTCTCTAAATACCACATCCATACTCACACCAACACTTATAACCTTTCTGCTTTCCAGAATATCCCACAAATATACACCTTAATGCCTTTGGATCTAGTTTACCAACCGAAGGTCTGTAATCCTTCACAAAACATGTACATCCAAATACCTTTGGGGGAACTACATAAGTAGTCTTCCCTGTAAGACACTCAATTGGTGTCTTGTAGTCAAGTACTCTAGATGGCATCCTGTTCATCAAATATGCTGCAGTCATCACTGCTTCAGTCCACCAAAATTTAGGCACATTCATGGCAAACATTATACACCGTGCAATTTCAAGTATGTGCCTATTTTTCGTCTCTGCGAGGCCATTTTGTTCAGAAGTACTAGGGCATGTGGTTTGATGTATAATTCCATAATTTGATAAATAATCATCGAACTCATTATTCACATACTCAGTACCATTGTCGGTACGGAGTATCTTTACACATGCATTGTATTGAGTCTTAATCAAATTATGGAAATCTATAAAGCACTGAAACACGTCACTCTTGTTTCGTAGGACATAAACCCAGGTAGTTCTAGTGCAGCAGTCAATAAAAGTGACAAAGTAGCGATATTCATTTAGAGACACCACTCCACTAGGACCCCATACATCTGAATGAATAGTTTGGAGTGGAACATTACTTCTATTATCAGATGGCAAATAAGAGCTACGAGTTTGCTTTCCAAACTGGCATGCATCACATACCAAGTTTACCTTGCTAACATTATAGTACAAACTAGTGTATAGACGACCCAATATAGCAAAAGATAGATGTCCCAACCGACAATGTTGAAGTAGAAGTTCTTCTAGTGGTGAGGTGGACACTGCAGCAGCCACTCTAGGTGACATATTTTTGTCTAAGTAATATAGTCCATCACGCATGTTCCCCGTCCCAATCCTTCTTCCAGTCCCAAGTTCCTGGAATATGCACCACTTAGGAAAGAATATAACATCACAATTTAATTCACTAGTGATGCAACTTATTGATAAAAGATTAATTGGAAATGCCGGAACATGCAACACGGAAGAAAGGGAAATATCTGGGCTGCACTTAACCGTTCCAGACCCAACAACTTCTTGTGTAGAACCATCAGCTACTCTTACAATTCCCCCTTTTAGATCATGAATATAGTTATAAAGCTCCCTATTAGAGCCAGTCATATGTGTAGACGCACCAGAATCAATTAACCATTGTGCACTTGTTGCGAGATTATCACCACAATCTGTAGTATAAGAGAAGTTACCAGAGAAATTGGTTGATGACGATGCCACTATTGCTTCCGAAGATTGTCCAGCACCAAGGCTTAAATTCTTGAATTGACGCCATCTCTCTAACTCATCAGCAGTCAACTCAACAACAGTGCAAGTGTTCGCCCTTCCTGGTGGATGCACACCTCTTCCACGACCACCACGGCGGGCATCAAAAGATCTCCCGCGGCCTCTACCACGCCAATCCTGGCCTCTTCCACGGCTTCCCCCAATCAATTGCGGGCACGCTTCCTTTAGGTGTCCCGGGTCACCACACTCAAAGCACTTCCATTCCTGACCAGCCCTCTGATAATTTTCAGATCCCGTCACAAGAAAGGCTGAGCATTTCTGTGACACACTCTGTCCGGCTGCCTCAATTGCCTCGAGTTTTAGTCATGTTTCCTCACTCAAAACTACAGAAATCGCCTACTCCAGACTTGGCAATTTTTCACTACCATATAGTGCAGCTCTCCGCTTTTCAAACCTGGGATGAATACCATTTAAGAAATCCCTAACACGCTTTCGTTCAGTCCACTTGTTGAATTTTTCAATGCATTTGCTGCACTCCATTTCAACCAGGTCAGAGTAATCAAGATCACTCCACAACCTCTTTAACTCCGACACATATTCAACTACTGACTTCTCACCCTGACGTAACTCCTGTGCCTCCCTCTGAATTCTACATGCAAGCATTTCGTTTCCAGCTCCAGAATAAGTGCCTTTTAGAAGGCGCCAAATTTCTGACGCCTCCTTTATCCTTTCAACTTGTTTGGCAATTTGTGGAGAAAGAGAACTCAAGAGCCATGCTCTTACCAGAGCATTAGTCATCTTCCACTTCTGCCCCTCCTTTGAGCCTTCTTCAGCTGGTTTCTCGACTGTGCCAAGTATATAGCCTTCAAGTTTCCTAGATACTAAGATTGTCTCGGCGTGCTCAGCCCAGCTCGCATAGCTCTCAGATCCCTCAAGTTTCACAAGAGGCATCTGCAGTGGATGTACTTCTTCCTTGGCCTCAACCTCTGGTCTTGATCCTCCTCCCTGTTTGCTAAGAGCATCAAACAGAGCTTTGTATTTCTTATTCATGGCTTGCAATACAGCAGCAAGTTCACCAGTAGTGACTGTCGCTGGAGCATCATCCTCGCCGGCCATCTTCTGGAGCCTCAATACATAAGCACCCAAACCTCCCCCTGGAGCTCACCACCACAAGCTCGCTGGATGCACTCTGCCGGCCGCCTACAAGGCTGCACACCTTTCCTGCAGTCGCCTCTCCTCCTCCAGGAGCTAGTTGCACCTTGCTGCTCTGCACGCTCACTCCTAGCTGCACTGCTTCCACACTCCTCCTCAAGCCCTCACGCTTTTCTCCTGCCCACACACGTGCCGGCCGCCGGCGGCCGCCACCGACGCCTTCGATTTCGAGCGGCTGCACACCACCTCCGCCTCCTGCACTTCTTCCGCTCTGCCTCCACTGGCAGACTCATATGCAGCGCCTCCCTTCACCAGCAAATCCCCGAATCAGAGCCTCCCTTCACAGGAAAATCTCCAAATTAGCGCACCCTGTTTCGGCCACCAACCAGCGCCGCCAAATCACTGGCTGCCGGAGCTCGGGATGGCTGGCCAACCTTGCTCTGATACCATGTTGATAGATCGAGCTCAATCGCTGCTGGGTCAGCTGAGGAACAAGGTCACGATGGAGGTGGTCAGAGTTTTCTGGAAAAGTCTCTCTCATTCTTTCATTCCTTCAGCAAAGCTATATACAAGATCCTCTTTACTCTTTGCCCCCTCTACAACCCACACATTACAACTAAGGACTCACAACAAATGCCCCTTAATAACAATACTTAACCTTAATTTCGTGAGAACAAAATAGAAGCAGTCATATCCAAAATCCATATGCAGATGATGCAATCGAGTACAAATATTATAATTGTGAAGCATATCTGAATCCCACAAACAATGATTAAGATGGGGAGAAATAGAATTTGCTCACCTTTTCTCTGGGATATACTGTTCTTACTGAACGGGTCAAATGAAGATAAAATCTGGAAGTTTAAGGAGGAAGAAGACATCCATGGAGTGATGGAGCTACATGAGGAAGCACCGCTCATTTCTTTCCAAAGTACTAACCTGGCATGATCACTAAAACTGCAAGCAAACAAACAAATCTTTCACTATTGAGCAGAAAAAATTGTGGGACCAACAATGTTTGGTCAATAGCACCAATATTGGAAGTCGCAACTTTATTTTATACATTTCAGTAAGTACGTAATAACGAACATGTGATTTCCTGCTTGACTGACAAATACTATACCTTCAATCCATTGGTTCAGAGGAGCTTCTCTCTTTTTTGGATTCTTCTTACTCAATATCCGTATCTGCAGAAGAATAAACCTAGATTAGTGAGGATACAAAATAAAAAATATTGTGTAGCCAAGCTCAGGGAGTAATTAGAAAAGGCATGAAACCATTGCCTACAAAACACCAGATTCAAACACACCCTCGTAGAACCCAGTACAAAAATCAATTAAAATACTCCAGCCACAAAACACTTTTTTATCCCACCCAAATTCACAAGCGGGAAGTTGTGGAGGGAATAGAATCAATTAGATCAAGTTCAGCCAGCTGCTAGAGAGGAGAGCCGGAGTGGCACAGGAGGTCGACGACAGCAGCAGGAGGCGGCTGTTGGAATAGCTCGTCGAGGGTGGTCGGTGGCGCTCGGGCTGCCGTGGCCAAAGGCGGCGGTGCTGCAACGCTGAAGGGAAGGATACCGGGAGGCGACGGCCTCCTCCTCCTCACTCTTGCTCGCGCGGCCGCGCCGACGCTGCCACTCTGCTCTTCCCCCGAGCCTCTCCTCCTCCACCAACCACCGGACCGTCGTGCTTGCGTGCGTGCACGCTGTCCCTGGCGGCGGCTCGATGGAAGCAAGGAGATGGAGCGACGTGGGTCTAGGTTACATTTGTTGGTAATTTTCTTGTTGGGCCGCGCTAAGGGAATATGGAATTAGGTTGAGCTCGGGGGACAACACACAAAGGTGGGATCGGCCGACGCGGAATTAGCGATGGTCTGTGTAAACGATGTCTACGGGTAATTAGCGATCGGCAGACCGTGGTCTGGAATGTGCGGACTGTAATATTATAGTATAGATAGATAGATAGATAGATAGATAGATAGATAGATAGATAGATTCCTCACGCTAGCACAGAGGACGGTGACTCCTCTGAGGAAATGGCTGTGAGATACTATCTACTAGTCTAAAGCGAGATTAAAACATCCAATTTCAGTGACCTCCCAGTCCATTATTCATGAACACAAATCAATCATACTCTAGGTGCAAATAATTCTTGGTAAACACAAAATCTGGAGTGCAATAATTTCACATTCAGATTTAGTATTTCACAAAAATAGATTCAGATTTAGTTGGTGCTTATATGTAAAACATTAGAAATCTCACATCTGTCATCTCCAGATGTTAGAATTTAATCTAAGCATCTATGATTCTTAGAAAATAAAATGGAAAGAAAAAGCAGATGGGGAGGGATTTTTTTGCCGAAGGCATCAAACCCGTTATATTTCCTCCATTACTGCTTGACTACAGCATCAAGGAATACCCAAATTGAAAGAGCAATTAAATGTGTAAATGCACGGGCACACACAGGAGTTGGTTTCGTGGTGCCGGCAAGTTTGCTAGTAGGCCCTCGACGCGGTGGCGCTCCTGCCGGAGCTCTCGCACCATAACATTTGCCTCGTCTTGCGACGGCCCCGCGGCGTGCCGCGTGCTGTAGGACCACCTGCGGGCTGCAGCGGACGGTCACCGGCGACACGCTGCCATCTGCTGGCACCACCGCGTCAACATCGCCAGCTACATGCACCAATCACGGAGTATTTGGTCGGCCCAGATAGCAGGAGCATCTGGACCTGGGTGCCATTTCGAATTTCCGCACCGGATAGCGCAAAAGAGTTGGACGTTTCGCTTGGACTTTGGAGAAGCGAAATGGCCCTAGTTCCTAGTTGGTCAAAGATCGGTCGTAGTCACCTTTCCCAGGACTCGTCGGAATAGAGGAAAATCAGCTTTCCCGTCAAAGATCAGCACTCAGCGGTAGGGATGTAAACGGATCGGACCGGATCGGATTTTGTCGTTACCATATCCTATACCATATTTTTTCATCGGATTCGGACCGGAGCGGATAATGACCGGTTGCGAATTCGGGGTCGGATATATCATATCACGGATTCGGGGGCGGAAACGGAGCGGATTCGGTACGGAAAAAATTTAATCGGATATGTACGCGTATAAGTACATCGGCAAACCATACAACCAAAAATAATAGTTTAATATGCTAATAGCCTAACAAAGTTGTACTCCATAGTCATAACAATCACTATGTAAGTGAGTTTTTATTTAATGGACGGAATTTACAACTCACTAACCACTAATTATGTTCTATTAGGTTAGACGTTTCGGTAGAAAATCGGATTATTCGGATTAAAATCATCGGATAATCCTATTTAATTTTAGGATAATCCATATTTAGGGGCTATTTTCATACCATATCCTATACCGTATCCGGTGTCAAATTCGGAATTGGATATCCTTATCCGTCGGATTTCTTCAAAACGGATATGGATTGCTTAAAACGGTTTCGGAACAGGATTTGGTGCGGAAATTATCCTATCTGTTTACACCCCCTACTCAGCGGCAACCTGTGGTGTTCCTCGGTGTGACAGCGTTGGTCAAGCTCCGTTCTCCTCCCGCGTGGCCGTGTTGTCTGCGAGTCGTCGTTTCCCAAAGTCTTGAACTTGTGAACTTGGTAGTCAACTAGTCATCCCAGCCAAAGAAGCTACCGATTCCATGGAAGAAAACCACAATAGCAAGGCCGGTACGGCCAGCTGAAGTACACGGCCGGACGGACCACGGCCACGAGGCGCGCGGCGGACGGCCGGCCGGTGGGAAGAAATTAAGCACAGAGTCAGCAGTGGCGTGCCGCCGCCGTCTGTACCGAAATGGTCAGCGGACGCGCGTGTGCACGTTGGATTGGACAAGTGGACACACGGGTGCATGAAGACCGAATCGTCCTACTTATCTTGGCCGAAAAAGCAATACTTGGAAGACCCCATGGTTTTTCCTCTTCTGCGAGGCTATCCAACGTAGCGGCACAGATGTCTGGTGTCCGATCCCTAGCGATTGCTCCCCATTTCTGCTGACGAAACACACAAGTTTTTTGTCAAATGATCACTGTACACCTGATGACATGATAACGACGACAGAAAATGTAAGTAGCGATGGCATATCTCTCGATCTCAGAAACCGTGACATGTGTATCCTACTTTAACTACTCGTAAGAAGAGGCCATGGTCAATCATGGAGCGAGCTTAAAGTGAGTGAGACGTGTAGGCCAAATGGATCGATCGGAAGAGCATACGATTTTCCTTAACTACTCCGTAGATACTTCCGGATGCCACCTCGCCACTCTTATCCACATACTGCCGTCTTCTTTCTGAAACCAGCTTATTATCCAAATATTTGCTATAGATTTTTGTATAATTTAAAGGCACAGCGACACTATTTCCATCTGTTGGATCGCGAGCTTTTTATCGTTGGATCGGTAGTTCGTGACACAATGCCGCACATACTCCATCCGGTCGATCTGGTGTATAGGTTCTGCACGTGTTCCAGATCATCAATTCGACCAACATATATTATAAAAAAAATATCATTTAAAATTTTAGATGTTATAAATAGAAGTATATTTTTATGTTATACAACTGATATTAAATTGGTCAACTTGATGATTTTGTGTTACTTTTCTCTGGACTTTACGAGCACGTTGACCGACGATTGGATAATTGCTTGGGTGGACCGGTGGAGCCACCAAAGCAGCTCACCCACCCGTGTCGAGAATGATGATGATTCGATATTTACGCGGGTAGTCTAGCCCGGCGTAGGATCGTACCACTTAAGTATCTGAATAGTCAAAATCATTTGACATGCGCCGTGCTACTTGCACTTAGGGTGAAAACTAGTAGCGGATAATTTTCAAAATTATACAACATTCATATTTGAATAATAAAAGGTAGATGTGGAGATATCTGAATCCAGACGAAAATGGAAATAGACGTGGAGAATATCCTGATTCATTTTATAAGCTAGAAGATACCCCGCACGTTGCAGCGAGAATCTAATTAGAAACTTATATTTTAGAAAAAAGAGTATGAAAAATATGATACATTAAGTTCTCTATACGAATATGTAAAATTTAATTTGTCATAGTCGAGGTACTAAATTTATTCGACACAAAATATGCGTGTGTCAAAAATTATTAGCATGTACAGTTAAATAATTAAAAAAGATTAATCATGTGGATTTTGCATACACAAATTAATAAATATTAATGGAGTTGACATGGACAATTGATAGGCTAAGAGAGTTGATGATGTGGATAGCTTGCATGTTGAGATAGATAAATCATAAATGAACTTAGTGGGGGTTTTGCTTTATAAAAGGTATAGATAGATAGATACAACTATTTTTTACAAATACAAATATAAATGTATTATTAAATTTTGAAGACAACGTGGACATAAAAATGGATATACTTGTATCCAAATAAAATAAAATAATGTTAGCCAATCTAGTAATTCTAGCCTGATATGCCAAGTATACAACCTAAAACAATAACAAAGTGTACAAATGTATGTTTCTATGACTAAACTTAAAACTTTGGTATATTATAGGTTTTGCCATATATATAGTTGATGTTCTAAACTAGGTATATATAATATAGCTCGTGACAGATCATAGATGGAGTATGTGATTTTGTTTCAGATACTTGCGCTGGTTGGACACTGGCAGCCGGCGACCGGGCATGTAGCAGCTCCATGTGGTAGATGGATTGCACGACTTGACTAGTCATTCACTTGGTCCACATTTACATGGACGCGTGAGGCCTAGGCACGAGCCGAGGGTTTGCGACCGGGCCGGTCTTTGCTCCTGACCTCATAAATACACACCGGCCCGTTTCCGCTCCTCTACTCCCTCCCTCTTCGCCTTCCTTTGCTTTTTTGCCTGCCAGAAGGATCCAGACGAGAGCAGGGAACTCCCGAGCCGAGGCGAGCGCCACCACCATCCCCCTCTCCGCACACGTGCGTACAAGACCGGCAGAAGTATCCGTCCCACAGAGAGCGGCCAGATTGTCGCAGGGATAGCCTGTTGATCGACCGGGGGAGTTCGCGCGCGCTCGCGGGGATGGGGCGGCCGCCGGCTGCGGCGCGGCGCCTAGCGGCTGCGGTGGCGATTTTGTGCCTGGTCCTCGCGGCGGCGGCGGCGGCGGCGGATGAGCACGGGCAGAGGCGGGCGCTGGCGGCGGCCGTGCAGCCGAGCCTGCAGGGGCGACACCACCGGCACGCGTACGCGGCGATGATGTACATGGGCACGCCGCGGGACTACGAGTTCTACGTCGCCGTGCGCGTCATGATGCGCTCCCTCGCCAGGGTCGGCGCCGACGCCGACCGGGTCCTCATCGCCTCCGACGACGTGCCCCGAGACTGGGTCCGCGCAATGTGAGTCTCACCTGTCACGCCTCTCCCTCCCTTCTTGCTTCTTCTTTCTTTCTTTGGACTCTCCGCTCCGCTGCTTCGATTTCGTCTCAACGCACACTTGATCGCCAAAGTAAACGGAATTACGGAGTATAATAGTACTAGGGTTGACACGTCGCGGTTAATTACCAAATCAAGGAAGCGTTTCCTTCCTTGTGCGGGCAAGGACAAATGCGAAGACGAGGTTTTGCCGCCGAGTCCGTGGCCCACCTTACCACCTACAGTAGGATTCTAGGATGCTTCTGATCAGCTACTATCTAGTATTTTCAATTCGGTCTTGCATGGTGTTTTCACCACAAGATATACACGCAGTCTGCTTATATATAAATAAATGTTCGTGCCCTGTCACATATTACCGTTGTGTGATGGCCCCTACAGTTCACACATTTATTTATTTTTTGACTTCAAACAGACTTTTAGTTCAAATTTCACAAGTTTAGCTGCTCTTATCATTTTAAATAATATTTGGATTCTCGTGATCGATCGAAGTTACATGTGTGTGACACAAGTGGAATACTTCTACTATGTCACTCTCAAAGAATATGCTCCTGTTTACGGGCGTACATGCTACCAGCTTTGACTAGTATTTTTTTGGTTAAGAGCTACCTGCTAGTAACTGATTGGTTCCAGTTAGAGTGGTCAACTTGTCTTCCTCTGAAGAAATGCAAGCAAATAAACTAGAGATTGTCAAATCCTAAATGATTGGTTTAAACTTGACTTCAGCGCCTCCAATCATGGCTAATTCATTTCAAAAAAAAAAAAAGGGTGCAACGCAAAAAAAGATATGTTTTTCATGCTCAGCATTTGAATTGAAATATGACATGCTGTTATATGGTGGTAAACGGGAACAGGAGGGAGGAGGATGGTATGAGGGTGGTGGTGGTGGAGAACCTGAAGAACCCTTATGAGGGCAACCTTGGAGGGATGAACAGGAGGTTCAAGCTCACACTGAACAAGCTCTACGCATGGAGCCTGGTCGACTACGAGCGTGTCGTCATGATCGACTCCGACAACATCTTCCTCCACAACACTGATGAGCTCTTCCAATGTGGCCAGTTCTGTGCTGTTTTCATCAATCCATGTTACTTCCACACAGGTCTTTTCGTGCTCCAGGTAATGCCCCAGTACAGCTACCTGCACAATACGTCAAATTCTGTTTTGTGTTGCTTTAAATGGTATGGGCCTGTTGAGTTGCTTGTGCGACGATTTGTGTTGAATAACGTAGCGTTCTTAGTATGCTGATAGTACATTTTCAAAAGAAATTGAGCCATATCGCTAGCTGTTTTGATGTTGGCATATACTGGCAATAAGCCAGTTGATCTTGTGTATTAATAGATGGAGTTTGCATTGACTCTTACCAACAATCACATGTTGCATGTCTTCTGCCAATATGCATGGTTGGCATGATTGCTCCACTAAACCACCACCAGCACGTAGGCAGAGATTTTTCTTGCATACTCGTCTAAATGGTTCCGATTGGATTTTTTTTAACGGTGCAAGCACCGGATAATGCCAGAGCCAGGTATTGAACCTAGGTTTCAGGCATGTGCATTCCATACCCTCACCAACCCTTCCCATGTGTGGTACCAAGTTCCCAATTGGAAGTTATGCAATACGCAACATCATTGCATTGCTAGTGCACTTGAAAGTATCTTCTACTCAGATAACAAGTCCCAAGGAAGCATCTGACGTTGGTGTCTTTTCTCCAATTTACAGCCTTCTATGGATGTATTCAATGGCATGCTTCAGGACCTGAAAAGTGGCCGTGACAACTCCGATGGTGCAGACCAGGGATTTCTGGTTGGCTGCTTCCCAGACTTGCTTGACAAACCATTGTTCCACCCTCCTGAGAACGGCACCAAACTCAACGGGACCTATCGCCTCCCCCTTGGCTATCAGATGGACGCGTCATACTATTGTGAGCACTGCTACTAGTCAGCTCTGATCTCTAACTTTTATATGTGGTTCGTGCTTCCAAAGGTTTTTACATCCATATTACCAAAATATTGCAGATCTCAAGCTTCACTGGCATGTTCCATGCGGGCCAAACAGCGTGATCACATTCCCTAGTGCCCCTTGGTTTAAACCTTGGTACTGGTGGTCCTGGCCAATCTTGCCACTGGGCCTTTCCTGGCACAAGCAACGTTGGGATGATCTTGGGTGAGTAAAAGCTACAGTCTCCAAAGCAGGCAGAAAAGACACCAGATGGTATACCTTTGTGCATTTAATTTCTCCCTGCTAACATGATCTCCCTGTCCACTTTTCATAGTTATGCTGCTGAAATTCCGGTGATCCTCATGGAACTGCTGGTTTACATAGCGATGATAACAATCACCAAATTGGCAAAGCCACAGATGACAAAACTGTGCTATAGTCGACGACCTGAGAAACAAAGTACCCTGGTACAGGGGCTAATCAAGCTGGCTGGGATTGTGTTCATGGTGGCAGCATATGTCATCCCGTTCTTCGTAATCCCATGCACAATTCATCCAATCATGGGCTGGTCCATGTACCTGTTAGGTGTATTCGCCTTCTCATCAGTTGTGATCAATGCATTCCTGCTCCCGCCGCTTGCAGTGCTGACTCCCTGGCTTGGGATGGTTGGGATGCTCCTTGTTATGGCATTCCCATGGTACCATGATGGCATCACGAGGATTCTGGTAGTCGTTGCCTACGCGTTTTGCTCTGCACCGTTCTTGTGGGCATCCATCGTGAGGGTCATGGACTCATTGCAAACAATGCTTGAGAGGGATCCATTCTTCCCCCGGCTTGGTGAACCAGCACAGGAGACTGAATTCAGCAAGCTGTACTGATTCTTTTGTACAGGTTTGAGATGCATCATCATTCATGTGGATAGCTGATCCAGATCGGCTGATTCTTGATTCATTCTGATAATCTTGTCCCGGGCAATGTAGTTTGTATCAGAAGTAATATATAAACATTGCCTGCAGCAACCATGAGTGATGCACAGGAAAGATAGATCAGTTCTACTGAACTGATAAAGGGCATGTTCATTGCATGTAGGGTGCAGGAGACTGTTGTAAATTGCATTTGTCTTGCTAGGTCTGGTGGTTAAAATTCTATTTGAGCAAGCCTTTTCCTGTCTCGGTTAGAACTTACATATAATCCATTCAGTTGAAAGCTTTTTCATTCCAATTTTTCTGAAAAAGAAAGGCTTGTGGACAGCATGGATTTGAATGAATATTCAATGGTTGTCTAAGCTATGTATCAGATACACAAATATCTGGAAAATGAGCTATGATCCATACAAGAGCTGACCAATGAGATGGTTTATAATCAAATTGAAGTTAGCTGATCACACAATATGTTCAGGATGTAACACCAGAAGAGAAGTCACTAACAAAACAAAATGGTTCTCAAAATTCTACTAGCAGTAGGTAATGTGTTCTAAGTAGGAAAAAGTAGACATGTCTTCCAAAATTTCAGTAATCAGCATCTTGCCTTGATTTTAGTACTAATTTGTCCTGCAGTTCCTGCTTCCTAGGAAGAACAATCTGAGCCCCTTGACCCGATGATGAAAAATATCTCTCCAAAATCATCTGCAACCCGAAGGGAATTACTGAACTTCGGACATATAAAAAGCTGGTAAAACGTGTAAATATGGCAGAATCACATTACCACAGCAGCATATGCATCAGATTTGATGTCACGGGCAGACCTTTTAACACCCCTGAAAAAGATGAGTTTCAGAGTCAGGGAACTTCCCAGTGAGATTTAATGAACTTGTTTTTGGTTCTTTTCTAAGTAAAGTTTCAGTGGAAATAGTCAACTGCCTGCTGTTTCAATGAATTCGGTATGGCCAAAGAGCATCATATTGGCAGAACCAAACGGGGTAATTTGATGGATAATTTGATAAATGGCAATGTATTTGTTTCCAGTAGACAATGGAGCGATCCAATTCAAAAGTAAACAGAAACATCTAACAAGGCCAGCTGGAACTATAACATGAACAAACAAACTTGCCCGGACAGAGTAGAACTTACCTTGAGATCATGTAGTCCATGGCGTCAACTGATGTTCCATGTTCATCCTGCAGATAAACCCTCAAGCCCCTGCGCTGTTTAAACAAACACACTGAGCCGACTCAAGCAGAGTACTGAACACTGAACCCCCTGTACCAAGACTGATGAACACTACGGCCAACGGGCCAAAAGTCTTCACATCCTCGATTACTAGTGCGCTGCACATCGTGTACACTGGAATTCAGAAGCGCACGCAACGAAACGCACCTGTTGGCAGCTTGGACGGCGAGCCTTCCGACGACGCTCCGCACCTTGTTGGACTGCGGCGTCTCTCTCCCATCTGCCGAGACCGGCAGACCGACGATGAGCTCGTCCGCCTCCTGTGAAAGGAAGCAGCAGTGCAGCACACACATTTGAAATGTCGCACAGATTCAGGGTACAGAGAAGAGAACCAACAAGAAACTTTGAAGTAAATTTGTACCTGCTGCTGAGCTACATCAAGCAGCATGAGCTCCAGCTTCTCCCCCCGCAGCTTCAGAACCTGGCAGAGTCCACCAAGCCATCTTCAAATCGCAAGTCATCCGAACGCGGCAAACGATTTGACAGATGTCGAGTGCGAGGGAGCGTACGGTGAGGGGGCGGGGTTGGGTGATTCCCCGGCCAACGGCGAGCCCGGTGCGGGCGGCGCCCAGGTCAACGCCGAGGCTGAAGCCGCCTCCGTGCCAGAGCGACCGCCGGGCATTCGGCTGGAGCCGGGCGGGAAGCTCGCCTCCAGCGTCGGCGCTGCAGGTGATGGAAGGAGGCAAGGCCCTGGTAGAATCGGCTCTCCAGCGGCGTGGCGGTCTCAGGGGAAGAATTTGCGGGAAGCACGCGAGCGGCGCCGGCGCCGCTGGCTTCACGATTACCATGGCGCAGCCACGGAGAGAGGAACGGTGCGGCAGTGCAGCCTGCGCTTTTGTACCTTCTTGGATAGGGAATTATATGTAAATTTTAGCCTGGGCCCTTAATGTTGGGCTGTAGTATGCACGGCGCTACGCTTTCCATGGGTCGTGCCGATAAGCCCATTGGCTCGGTTTGCTCCGCCGCCCACCTTAATCGATCCAAGGCCTCCCCATTGGCCAATGGGGCATCGCATCAGCCAACATTAGTTCCCCTAAAGAAAAAAAAAATCAGCCAACATTAGAGCATCTCAACCGGCACCAATAGGCCTTCCCATTGTCAGGTTTGGACAAGAAACCATGCTCCCATAGGCGCCCCCAAGTGTCGTCTCACATCCGGCATTTAAGGGATCTTCTAGAGATGTTCAAATCCCGAACTTCAGATATAGTCCGTCAGCGGTGGTGGACAGTCGTGTCTGCGTTTGGCGGTAAGAACGTTTTTTTTTCAGTTATTGACCGCACTATGGATTTTGGACGATTTCAGTCAAAATGTGTTCTACATTGTAAATGAAACACGACAATGCATCAATGGTTGTAACTAATATTAATGTGGACACTCATGTAAAAAGGTCCTTGAAAACATCAAAATGGCGAAACGTGTGGTGATTAAATATAATTAAGTTATAAAATGATAATTTATGATACTAGAAACCACAAAAATAATTTCAGCGATGATGAAAGTGGTCGTTAATAGCATAATCGTGATTGTTGCTTTCTCATGATTAACGACTACAAATTGTTTCGTCTTATAAAATTAACGACAACAAAAAGTATGTGGTCGTTTTTTCTTTTGAAGACCGAGCCTATACAATGGTTAACGACCACCAAACTGTGGTTGTTAATGAATTTTAGCGACCACATTCCAACTTTTAGTGACGACATATCTCGTCGTTAAAACATATTTTCCTAGTAGTCTGGGGTAGTAAAAAAAAACATCGACATCTCATCAGAAAACATGGTAACACAACGTCGTGGCTCTAGTTTGTCGTTGTGATAATGGCGATTTTCTAGTTGCCTCGGCAATAGTTTTGCGGGGATTGCTGACCATGTTGTTCTTGAAGCTCTAACATGCCAGGCGGCACTCGCTTCGACCTCGGATATTCAGTTGACAATGATCAAAATCACATATAACTGTTTTGAAGTGATCAAGTGCACGAAGGCAAACTACCTCGACAGATTCAGTGTCATTCTTAAAAATATTAAATGGAAAGCTTCTGACTTCGCCTTAGCCAGCTTTGTGCATGAGCAAGGTCTTCAAACACGGTTGCGCACGGGCTTGCCCGGTCGTCGGCTTATCATGAGTATGGTCGTCATGTTTAGCTTTCCGGAACACGTACCAGACGATATTTGTATTCCAAATTTCCAATAAGCATTAATGTCTATATACAAGGCCACTACTCCTATCGAGAAGAATTGATTAGATATTTTGTTTCGTACGATGGTGTTTAATAGTAATATAAACGTTACATGCAGTCATAGAGAAAGAGACACTTAATTAGCACATAACATAGAGATTTTCTTACAATCAATCGTGCTATTAATTTGTTGGCTTTGTTTCTTGGTACTGTATAAAAAGCAGAAGGGCTTGTTTGGAGTAATAATCAACAAAGTGGCGGTTGTGTAGCCTCTAAAAAACCTTGAACTCGTACTCGTCGTGAAAGATCGCTTCAGCTTGAAAGCGATCTGCAACCTTTTCCCATCAAAACAGTCTGCACATGATGCTCGACTTGATTGACCATGGCATTATGCAGCTAGTATAATTTGTGCTGCGGTGAGCTGAAAGCAGGATGCACTATACACTTTGTTTCTTGGAACGACTTTCTGTTATGATGTTCCGGAGTTGGTAGTAGCGGCAGGAAGATCATTTCTGCACTAATGACAGGTGTGGTTGAGATAATAAGATGCCGATCGAGCAAGTAAAGTTGCCAGGCTGAGGCCGTCCTGCACGCTGCACTCCATTGACTTCGCTCGGCCCTCTCTTAGATCGTCTTTCGCCTCATTCTCAACCGACAGCTAACTAACTTGCGTGCGTGCGCAATGCAGGCAGCTACCCCAGCCCAACGATATGCACTGCAGATGAGCCGACCTGCTGCCCTGCAGCTCACACCACTTCCCATGATAATATATAGGGCGTGTTTGGTAGTCCACGCGCTACCCAAACAGATCGAAGACATACAAAAACGGGCCGTTTGGTACCTCACTCAACGACTTGGCCCACACGCGCACGAATCTTAAAGCACCCCTCAACCAGGCCCGCGGGGAACGCTCGATTCGGCTGTTTTTCTATAGCCACCTTCAGGCCAGTACAGTAGAGGCAAAAAGCGAGCGCGCGGAGCCGCGGCGATGCAACCATGGAGCTGGCGGGAGACGAAAAATTGGGGCGGCCGTATGGCGCGCAGGATACCCTTACACCCCTCTTTAGGTTGTCACCGAAAGCGGAAGAAGACAGTAGAGTATTTGTGCAGCGTAGGTGGCGGCGGAAGCGGCGGCGACTTAGATCTTGGTTGACGACGGTGACGGCGACCTCCCAGATCTGCCTCTCCTCCGCCTTCCGGACGACGACGGCGACACCTACGGCGACAGCGACAAGGAAGATCTGCCTCTCCTCCGACTCGTCGACGGCACCTATTGTTCGGTACTCCCTTCCCCCATGGCGGTAAGCTCTATTCCCCCATTGATAGATCTGACATGCCGGCGATGTAGGACCAAGCGTTCCTACTACGTGCATCTTAGTTTAGACCGTAGCAGCTAGATTTCGGTTGTATTCTAATAGTACCACATTGATTTCACTAGGACGGACAAGCTCGTATGCCGCTCATCGTTCAGACTGCAGCACTCATCGCTGTGATGCAGGTCTGGCTCCTCTTAGTCCACCATAGAGCAGTACGCCGCAATTACAGGGGTGTAATCCGTTACGGTCCATTGTTTCTCCGAGATCAGGAGAGGATGGCCAATCTGAACTACATCTACAACAACAATGAGGTGGAGGCCGTGAACATGCTGCGAATGGGCAGAGCTCCCTTTTGCAAGCTAGTGGAGACGTTCAGGTCCCGGAAGCTGCTGAAAGATAGCATCCACACCTCCGTAGAAGAGCAAGTTGCGATGTTTCTTCATGTTGTTGGTCATAACCAGAGGTTCAGAGTGATTCACAACACATTCAGCAGATCTAGGAAGACTATATCTCGCTATTTCAAGCAAGTGTTGTTTGCAGTTGGAAAGCTCAGAGATGAGATGATCAAGACACCTTCTGGCCAAACTCCTAAGAAGATTCGAGAGAGCCACAGGTGGTATCCATATTTCAAGGTGAGCAATTCCAAAGTACTTCGTTGCACACATTACACATTTTCCATGTACACAGTCTAACATGACACAACGTTCATGGCAACAGGACTGCATTGGTGCAATTGATGGCACTCATGTCACTGCTAGAGTGCCAAGGTCAGAAGCTGCTGCATACAGGGGTCGAAAGCATTACACCAACCAGAATGTGCTTGCTGCTGTGGATTTCGAGATGAGGTTCACATATGTGCTAGCTGGTTGGGAAGGATCTGTCCATGATGCAAGCATCCTTGCTGACAGCATGAGTCGACCAGATGGGATAAATATTCCGGGTGGCAAGTTCTACCTTGGAGATGCAGGATATGCTTGTCGCCCAGGTGTTCTTCCACCCTTCAGGGCTACCAGGTACCACCTCAATGAGTTCTCCTCAAGGAACTATCCTAGGGATGCCAAGGAATTGTTCAACCTGAGACACTCTAGTCTTAGAGTTACAATTGAGAGGGTATTTGGTGCTCTCAAGAATAGATTCAAGATCCTTGATCAGAAGCCGTTCCACAGTTTCCCCACCCAAGTTAAGTTGGTTCTTGCATGCTGCATTCTCCATAACTGGATCTTAGAGTGGGGTGGTGTTGACAAGTACTTCCCGGAGGAGGAAGATGTTACACCTGACACCAATGATGATGTTGGACATGGTATCGCCGCTAACGACCAAGAAGCGTGGAATACCTTGAGGCAGGAGATGGCTGACGCAATGTGGGTCGCGAGAGGTGACACCAGGATCTGAAGAAAGAAGATGGAGCAGTACCAGAAGAAGAAGAAGAAGCACAAGAAGAAGAAGCAGAAGAGGAGGAAGAAGAAGGACTTTGCCACCTTTCGGCCACTCCCCGCCTGAACTACCATTTGCTAGTATGTAGTTAAACTGTGATGTTGTGATGAACTACCATTTGCTAGTAGCTAGGTGAACTTTATGTCCTGACGAACTACCATTTGCTAGTAGCTAGTTGAACACATGAACAATCGTGGTGGTAATGTCACCACTAGTGAGAAGTGGTGAGTGGAAGTGGCTTCGCTTAGCAACCAAACACCATGCATTTGCAGCTGTGAAACTAAAACAGCCACCAAACAGCGTGGCCTCAAAAATTTGCAACCATCCAAATGGGCCTGGCCAGAAAATTGTTGGCAGCCAAACGGGCTGCACAACATGGCTCAGGCCACATTTTTTCAGGGCCAGGCCCGCCAGGGCCAAGGAGACGGGAAGGCCGAAAAAGGCCTGAGCAACCAAACACGCCCATAATGGAGCAGCGAGTAGCGAGAAGCGTGGCTGGAGCAGTACCATTCTTTCTTTAACAATGTGTTGGTTACCTCCGCTATACTCCAGCTAATTGGACGCACGATCCACATCTAGTAGTGTTTAATTTCTAGGCTAATGAATCCACCTCGCATATGTCGAGTGCATTTTCGACTCATGGGGATGGCTCTGCGGTTATAGAATGGTACTGCTCGTAGTAGTAGTAATCGCTGGTGGAAGGTGCTAGAGTATTCGACTCTCTGCATCATGAACACGTTAGGAAGTGAGCCTAGCTCAGCTGGTTGGGGGAGTGGATGTACAAACTCAACACCCAAGTTCAAGTTCCATGTACGTGAATTTAGGTTTCTATTTATATTTGAGGATCAGGCCTTCCTCGTACTCATGCAATCTAACCAAGATAAAAATCTTGATACTCATACTTAATGTCTATGTGCATCCCTAGTTGGTGTAGAGGTCGGGGAAGTGACATTCTCCCCCCCTACCCCCCCCCAAGTTGCGTTTGAGCAATTATCAGGTCTAAAAATAAATTTCCATAAGAGTGAGTTATTTTGCTTCGGAAAAGCGCAAGACCACATTGCTTTGTACACCGAATTATTTGGTTGTGAGTAAGCACAGTTTCCTATGACGTATTTTGGGATACTGATACACTATCGTAGACTCACAAATGCAGAATGGAGATTGGTTGAGAAACGGTTGGAAAAGCGACTTAATAGCTAGAAAGAAAGTTACTTTCAGTTGGTGGTCGTTTAGTCCTGATTAACTCCGTCCTCGGTAATATGATCTTATATATGTTATCTTTTTTCCAAATAATGAAAGGAGTACTCAAAATGTTTGGATTAGTTCCGATCAAGAATTTTTTGGCAAGGGGATAACGAGAAAAAGAAATATAGATTGGCTAAATGGAGCGTACTTTGTCGTCCCAAGGACCAGGGCTCTTAAATGAGGATGGGGTATGGCAACAACTCCTGAGAAGAAAATATGTGGGCTCAAAAACCGTATTCCAATTGTGCTGGAAAGCTGGGGATTCACATTTTTGGGCAGGTCTGATGTCAATAAAGACTAAATTCTTTCAATACGGATTGTTTCGTATAAAAGATGGGACGGAGATAAGGTTCTGGGAGGACTCCTGGTTAGGCAACGCACCTCTTCGAGAATATTATCCAGCATTATATAGTATTGCACATAACAAAAGTGAGTCGCTCGCTGAGGTGATGGGATCATCCCCGCCAAACGTGTCTTTCAGACGGGATCTCTTAGGTACAAGATTGGATTCTTGGCAAGCTCTACAGGAGCGTTTAGCTGAAATCCATCTGTTACCAGGTCGTGATCAATTCCGTTGGAACCTACTTAAGAATGGTCAATTCTTAGTAGATTCCATGTATAATGCATTAGTACACTCGGAGATACCGGTAATAAATAATAAACACCTATGGTAAATGAAGATTCCATTGAAAATTAAATTTTTTACATGGTACCTCCGTAGAGGGATAGTCCTAACAAAGGACAACCTGGCAAAGCGTAACTGGCAAAGAAATACAAAATATGTATTCTGTCATCATGATGAGAATGACCTGTTTATGGAGGTGTGCTTGCGGTTTGAGCAAGTGGCGACATATATTTTTACCCAGCATGGGTGGCAGCATAATTTGCGCATAGAACCACCTTCATCATAGGATTACTTCCAGTCATATGTGACATGTTTTTCCTATGAGACTTTCTTCTCTTCCTTTTTAGTTTGCCTCTATCTCATTCTGTCGGCTGTGTGCATCTTGGTTAGGCAGAGGCCGGGTGTGGACGTTCTGATTGTATCATCTTGATGTAAACTGGTTAAAGTCTAATAAAATGCCTTTTATCGAAAAAAAAGGAAATTGAGCTGAAGTTGTTGGTTGGTTGTGCTAGCTACAGTGTACAGAGTGAGGTACAGGGCCCATGAGGCAACGCCTGCCGTTTGGTTGCTTTGGATGGATGTTCATGTTTTGCTAGTCTCATCATGGCAGGCCCTTCCTGATTTCCTGGGGGATGATCGATCACAATCTGGACCAGTACGAGTCCTCGCTCACAGCCAGCTAAAGCACCTGTACAAACTCATGTCATTTCTATCTTGTACGGCAGTAGTGCTTTTGAGAGTTGTAATGGCCACATAACTCTATATATAAACACTCTTTTTTAG